>JADMLD010001462.1:0-33229 GCA_017589585.1 Phylloscopus whistleri | reverse complement strand
AATCCCCACCTCCATCCTCGCGGCCTGACGTGTATTCCTGTCTAAAGGTCTCTCCGAGCTCCCCCGGACACGTTTTTCCGTGCCCCGTGCGTGTGGATATTCACATTTATGCACACGCGGAATTATCCCCAAAAGTTCCTGAAAACAGGCGAGCACAGCAGCTCCTGTTCATTCAAAAAAAAAAAAAAAAAATCTCCCTTAAAAAAAAAAAAAAAAGAGAGAAATAAAAGAGAGGAGGGGGGAAAAAAGAGTGAGAAATAAAAGAGGAAAGAAAAAAAAAAAAAAAAAAAAGAAGAAGAAGAAGGCAGGGGAGGGGGGAAATAGTAAAAGTTTACTCAACCCGCCACTTAAATACAAATTACTAAGACATAAAACTTCACTTACGAAGATTCAACAGCCATAAAAAAAGGAAAAAAAAAAAAAAGAGAGAGAGAGAGTAGCCTGCAAGAAATCGGAGGAGGATGGTAACAGAGACTTCAAAGGCACATGGCCAAGCAGAGCAATAAAAATTTATGGAGGATGTAATTATAGCGCTCGGCAAACAGGCGCTCGTAAATCTCCGGCGGAATGGTTATTTTACAACCGGCGCAATAAGATTTCTTACAAGACTTGGAGGTGCTACTTAAACCATAAAGCCCGGCCACTTTCTTTTTTTTTTTTTCTTTTTTTTTTTCCCCTCTCTTCTTCACTTACCCGTGCTTACATGGACTTTTTTCATCCAGGGGTAAACCACGGGCTCCGCCGGGCCGGGCTTGGCCGAGTTTTGGCTGCAGGAGGGCGGCGGGCTGGGGGTGCCCCGGTGCTCGGGGGGCTCCGAGAGGCGGCGGCTCCGCAGGCCGGCCGCGGGATGGAGCTGAGCCCGGGGCGACAACAGCGAGCCGGAGCTCTGGCAGGACGGGTAGAGCTGCTCCCGGCAGGCGGAGAGCGGCTGGTACATCGCCGCCTCATGTCGGAAAGCGTCCTCATCCTCCTCCTCCTCTTCCTCCCTCCGCCGCTGCTGCTGCTGCTGCTGCTGCTGCTGCTGCCGCTGGCCGCCGTAATAATCCGGCGAGTGATTGGGAAGGTAATCGCCGTGGGAATATTCCTCGCAGGGTGGGAACTTGGGGTCCACGTAGTTGGAGTTGATCAAAAAGGAGCTCATGGCCATTAATTTGCTCCGGGGATTGCCGCGCGCACACGCGGGCGGGGGAAAAAAAAATATATCTATATATCTATATATCTATATATATATATGTACCTCTCTCTCTCTTCTCGCTGTCTGTCTCTCTTTCTCTCCTTAAAATTTATTCCTGTCCCCCCCCCCACCACCACCCCCAGCCCCCCCACCACCACCACCACCCCCTCCGCCTTCTCTTTCCGCGTTTTCCTGTTTGGCCGAGCCCTCCCCACCCTCCCTGTCAAGTGAACAAAGTTGGCTCCATGTGACAGCGCGGGCCAATGGCGAGGGGCACGCCGAGCCCCGGATCAGGAAACCTGCCCAGCCCGGGGCTCTCCCGGGACCCCCCTCCCAAGCTCAGCATCCCCCCCCGGGGAGGTGAATCCGCTCTCCCCTACTCCGGTCTCCTCCCCGGTCCCCTCTCCGGTGGTCCCCGGGGTGAGCGGTGACACCCCCCGGGCTGGGCGGGCACCCCCTCGGGGGTGTGTCCTGGGCTGGGGGGACACGCGGGGAAGGGCGGCGGGGACGGCAAATCCATCCCTCGGTTCCCCTTCCCTCGGCGGCACCGAGAAAAAACAGAGAATAATTAGATTATGAGGCGAAAAATACGGTTTTTTGGTTTTATGTGGGAAAAAAAATGGGGTTTTTTGTGTTTTTTTCCGGGGGGTTCGGTGGAAGGGCGGCGGGGACAGCAAATCCACCCTCCCCTTCCCTCGGCGGCGCCGAAAAAAGAGAGAATAATTAGAATATGAGGCGAAAAATGTGGGGTTTGGGGTTTTTCGGGGGGTTCGGTGGAAGGGCGGCGGGGACAGCAAATCCACCCCCCGGCTTCCCTCCCCTTCCCTCGGCGGCACCGAGAAAAAAAGAGAATAATTAGATTACGAGGCGAAAAATGTGGGGTTTGGGGTTTTTTCGGGGGGTTCGGTGGGTGAGCGCCCGCCTGGCCCCGTAGCTGCGCCGCTTCCCTCCCCTTCCCTCGGCGGCACCGACAAAAACAGAGAATTATTAGAATATGAGGCAAAAAAAATGTGGGGTTTGGGTTTTTTCGGGGGGTTCGGTGGAAGGGCGGCGGGGACAGCAAATCCACCCTCGGTTCCCCTCCCCTTCCCTCGGCGGCACCGAGAAAAAAAGAGAATAATTAGATTATGAGGCGAAAAATGTGGGGTTTGGGTTTTTTTCGGGGGGTTCGGTGGGTGAGCGCCCGCCTGGCCCCGTAGCTGAGCTGCTTCCCTCCCCTTCCCTCGGCGGCACCGAGAAAAAGAGAGAATAATTAGAATATGAGGCGAAAAAATGTGGGGTTTGGTTTTTTCGGGGGGTTCGGTGGAAGGGCGGCGGGGACAGCAAATCCACCCTCCCCTTCCCTCTGCGGCACCGACAAAAACAGAGAATAATTAGAATATGAGGCGAAAAAATGTGGATTTTTGTTTTTTTCGGGGGGTTCGGTGGGTGAGCGCCCGCCTGGCCCCGCAGCTGAGCCGCGTCCCCCCCTCCCCGCGTTCCCCGAGCCGGGCTAAAGGTGATCCGGGAGGGGACGGCCTGGCAGAGATGGATAGGGCTCGTCGGGGATCGATAAGAAATTCATCAGCTAATTCGGGGTACCCGGGCGCCTAAATCACATTTGGGCCGGGCTCGGAGATGCTCGGGGAAAAAAGGAAAAAAAAAAAAAAAGAAAAAAAAAAAAAAAAAAAAAAAAGGGGAAAAAAAAAAAAAAAAAAAAAAAAAGGGAGCCCGTCCTCCGAGCAAGAAATCGGAGGGCTTGATGAACAATTACAAAAGCGAATTAGCCCGAGTCCCTAACGCGTCCTCGCCTCGCCCTCCCGGCAATAAAGAGGCTCTAAAAGCCACGGCGACCCGGCCGCCTTTGAAACGCGCCCCCCGAACCGGCCCGACCCCGAGCCGGTCCTGCCGAGAATATTTGTTATTATCTTATCTCTTTTGGTTTTTTGTGTTTTTTGTTGGTTTTTTCAAATCGATGTCAGCGCGGAGACGGCACGAAATGAAAACCGAGGCGGGACCCCCGCTCCCAAACCGGCCCGAGACCCCCCGAGCCCCCCCAAATCCCCAAATCCCCAAATCCCCGCTCCGGGTTTATCTCGGGGCGATGATAACAAAAAAACTTTTATCGCCGGGAGTTGAGCTGAGGTCAAATCCAAAGGATTTCGCCTGCAGCGGTTTTGTGGTTAAACCTTCCTTTCCACACTCGTAATTTTGGGGGTTTTTTGTTGTTTTTTTTTTTTTTTAGGGGGTTTTATGGCTTCTGGGTTTGTAGTGTTTGTGTCAACTACATATTCCCCTAGATACGAATTTGTGACCCAACTTCCTCTACACAAATTCGGATCTACAGGGTACATATAGAAGACAGATGCGTCCTCCTCGGTCGCAGATCTTCTCCTACCGCCACAATTTCTCTTCTGGGGCAAAAGTGGGGTTTTTTTGGGGGGAGAGAGGGTTTTGAGAAACCGGGGGTTTGAGAAACCAGGGGTTCGAGAAACCAGGGGTTCGCCCCTGGCTTGGAATATTCGCCGGTGAGGGGGGAAAAGGCGAGAAATGAGCACAGAGGAGAGGAAAAACGGGATTTTTCCCACCCTTGGGCGTTATTTTGGGGTGAAAAAATAAATCGGTGCCCTGGTTGAACTTGGTGCAGGCGGGCAAGGAGCGGCGAACCCAAAATTCCGCCTTTTAAAAGCGAAATCCTCCCCAAGCTCCGTCCCCCACCCCGCCCTGAAAGTCTCGTCACGATTTTTCTGGTGGGCAGCGCAAAGATTTCATTTTTTTCTTTTCTGGTTTTTTTTTTTTTTTTAAATCGTTCTTGGAGGTCACCCAAGGTTTGCGTTTAGCCGTGCGTGTGCGGGTAAACGATAAAAAAAAAAAAAAAAGAAAAAAGGAAGAATCAGATGAAAAGAAATCCAGAATGTAAAGGCAGATGGGACGACAGGTTTTTTTTTTAATGACAGGCAATTCTTTTTACAACCCGAGAAAAAGATCAAAGGCGTTTCATTTCCGAAAAAAAAAGGGGATATAAAGCAATAAAATATTCATACTGTCTAGGTAATGAACCTTCATTCGGAACTAATGAGGGTAGCATCGTGTTGAGATTTCGTTTAAAATTACAGTTGCCCCAGAGATTAAAAGTAGAGCAGCCTCCCCTTTTCTTTTCTTTTTTTTTTTTTTTCCTTTTTTTTCCTTTTTTTTTTTTTTGTATTTCAAAAGGCAGAACATTTTCAGGTCAAGTACCTCCCGAATTAATCGCATTTAAATGCCGCAGCCGAGAGGGCATCAGGGAAAAAGCCGCGTTTAAAATTCCTGCCAACAGAACCGGCGGATTCCGCCAACTCCCGCACTTTTTTGCCTTAAAAAAATAATAAAATTCTAATGAATAAAAGTTCTGGCCGAGAATAAAATCCCCGAGTTCTCCCCGTCCTCGATGCCGAGGGGTTTTTCAGGTACTTTGAGGTGAATAATCGCTTTTCCTGCTAAAAAACTCCCGGCTCAACCCAGAACAACCCGGCGGCGCTTTAGGGAACAAACCGAAAACCCCAAATTCATTTCTTAGGCGCAATTAAAAATTAAAATAAAATAAAATTAAAAAAAAAAGCCACCGAAAAACCAAACCAAATTTCCAGCAGAAGCAGCGAAATCTTTTTGTTTTGTTTTGTTTTTTGTTTTTTTTTTTGCACCGAGCAGAATTTCCCACCTCCGGCCGGGGGAGCCGCCAGCAGCGCTCAAAATTTTTACCTTTTCCTCCCAAACCTGAAGCCATAAAAAGTGAGGAGCCGAACCCAATCCGCCCCTACACCGCGGAGAGCGAGGCCATAAAACCGCAGAACCAATCCCATCAGACCTCCGCTGATTTTTTTTTAATTTCTTTTTTTTTTTTTTTTATCCTCCCTCTCTCTCTCTCTCTTTCCGATTTTATTCCTCCTTCCCCACCTCCCTGATTTATTTTATTCCCTTTTCTCGCCGCCGCTGTCCCCCCACCCCGAGCACCAGGAATCTCCAGGCCTTTTTCTCCGTTTTTAACCCCCTCCCACATCCCTTAATTAAAAAAAAAATATAAATAAATAAAAAAAATTCGGATTTTTATTTTTTTTCCTTCACGGTGACACGGCAGGGCCGGGCTTTGCCGACCAGCACCCCTAGCGTCTACCAGAATTCTCTTTTTTTTTTTTCTTCCCCACCCCACCGCACCTCCAAGAAATTTTCAAATTTTAAAACCCTTCCCCGCACCTTTGGGAGTTTCAAACAGCGAATTTTTTGGGGTTTTGGGGGTTTTTTTTTGTAATTTTTTTCCCCCATTTCAAAGCCACCTCAAGCGAGCTGACCCCGGGGACACCCCCGGCCTTTTCCTTTTATTTTATTTTTTTATTTTTTTTTTTAGGGAAATTCCAATCCTTTCCCAAAATCTCCCGGCCGCACCTGCCGGTTCGGGGTTGGGGGGCTCGGGGAGGGGTCTCAGGGAGCTCCCGGTGACCCCAAAAAATCAAAATCCCCCCTCCCCCCCATCCCGCCCAGGTGTAGCGGCTCCTACCTTGGCACAACGCGGCTCCTTCTCCTCGGAGGGACCCCCGGGGGGGCTTTTAAGAGGCGCTCCCTCAAAACTCGGGGAGGTTTTTGAGAGGCCAAACCCTTAAAAAAAAACCCTAAAAAACCCTAAAAAACCCCTAAAAAAACCTAAAAAAAAAAACCACTAAAAAAAACCCCTAAAAAACCAAAAAGCCCTAAAAAAAACCCCTAAAAAAACCAAAAAACCCTGAAAAAACCCTAAATAACCAAACAACCCTAAAAAAACCCCAAAAAACCCCAAAAAACCCTAAAAAAAACCCCTAAAAAACCAAAAAAACCTGAAAAAACCCAAATAACCAAACAACCCTAAAAAAACCCCAAAACCCCCCCCAAAAACCCTTTAAAAAAACCCTAAAAAAACCAAAAAACCCTCAAAAAACCCTAAAAAACCCAAAAAAACCTAAAAAAACCCCCTAAATAACCAAAACAAACCCCTAAAAAACCAAAATAAACCCCTAAAAAACCAAACTAAACCCCTAAAAACCCCAAAAAACCCCGATCAACCCCCCACCCCACCCCTCTCCTCTCGCCGCCTCCTCAGCGCGACCAATCCCCCCCAAAACCCCTCACCCCTCTCCTTCTCCTTCCTCCTCTCCCACTTTGGATATTTTGGCTGGGTTTTGGGGGTTTGTTGTTATTTTTTTTTGGATGTTTTGGCGCTGTCTGGGCCCGTTCCCCCCCTCCCCCGGCGTTGTCCCGGGAGGCGAGCGGAACTGCTGCCGGCAGCGCCCGGGAGGCCCTTCTGGAGCCTTTTCGGGGGTTGGGAAAAGCCGCAAGTTTTGGTATTAATCTCATAGTTTGTCAGTCTTTGTTAAACAGCGAGGCGTGTCCGCAGCGCGGCGGCTGACCCGCGCTTCACCCCGAATTTTTAGGGCTTTTTTTTTTTTTTTCCCCTCTTTTTTTTTTTTTTTAAATTTTTTTTTAATTTTTTTTTATTTTTTTTTTAAATCTCCTTTTCCACCCCGCCCCCAGGTGTTTCCCCCCGGCTCCGATCTGGCGGAGATGGAGATTTATTTAGTTTTTAATTCGATTTTTTTTTTCCTCCCCTTCCTCTCTCTCTCTCTCTCTTTTTCTTTCTCTTCACCGCCCTCTCCCTCCTCGCGAAAGATTTTTGTTGTTGTTTTTTTGGGGAGTTTTGGGGAATTTGGGGGAATTTTGGGGAATTCTGGGGAATTTTGGCGTTTCTCCCACGGAGCGCTGGAGGTCCGAGGGGTTTTCTTCAGGGCAGAACTTTTAATAAATTTTAAAAATAATAATATATATAAAAAAAAGTCCGAGCTGGATGGAGGCGGGGAAGGAGAGGTGGGAATGAACCCACACCTGCTTCGCAAAGGGGGGGAAAAATTCAGATTTTTAACCCCCGGTGTGGCTCCCCCGCTCCGCTTTAAATCGGTAATAATAATAATAAATAATAATATTGGTAATAATAACAATAATATTGCTAGTAATAATAATAATATTGGTAATAATAATAATAATGTCCCGAAAAAAGGAATATTTTGGTGAATTGGAGCCATCGGGCAGGGTCGGGCTCCGCGTCCCTGCGGGAATTTCGCCCTTTCACCCCCGCGATTTCACCACCAGCTCCGACACGGCCGTGAAGGGGCGATCGGGGGAGTAAATCGCGATTAAAACGCGCGTTCGATCGATTGTCGGGCGGAAAAAATAAAAAATATAATAGAGAGGAAAAAATAATAATAATAATAATAATAAAAATAATAAAACAACCCCAACCCAGAAATGGCCTTGGCAGCGCCTGACCCCGGGCCCGGCCAGGGAGATAAATCAGAATTATCCTTGAAAACGATCCCTCCTTTAATTTCCTCTGCCCTCCCCTCCCCTTCCCCTCCCCTCCCTCACAACCCGGAGCCCCCAAAAATTGAAATTTAAACGCCGAACACCGGAGGGGGCGAGCTGGGGAGGCGCCTACACACGCACACACACATATAAATATATATAAAACCCCCTATATTTAATATTTTTTGTTGTTATTTTTATCGCCGCCCAACGATACCTGCCCGCGATATTAAAACGGCTTTTATTGACCATCACCTGCGCCATAAAAGGCGGAGCAGAAATGAGTGCTGGCCCGAGATAAGCGCGGTAATTACCGCGCCCGGGAGATGGATCGCCCCGGCCCCGGTTAAACGGCAGCCCCCTGGTCCAGAGATATTTTATAAATACCAAGCAAATTCGCCGCGATTAATTAAAGCCCGGGGCCTTATCAGGCGAGACAAAACGTTCTCCTGGATTTTCCTCTTGGAAATATTTATATATTATTTTTTTTTCCCCTCCTGGATTTTTATTTTCTTTTATTTTTTCCTTCCCGGATTTTTTTATTTTATTTTATTTTTCCTTCCCGGATTTTATTTTATTTTATTTTTCCCTCCTGGATTTTTTTTTTTCCCTCCTGGAATTTTTTTTCCCCCCTCCTGATTATTTTATTTTATTTTATTTTATTTTATTTTATTTTATTTTTCATTTTATTTTATTTTATTTTATTCTATTTTATTCTATTCTATTTTATTCTATTCTATTTTATTCTATTTTATATTTTATTTGTATTTTATTTTGTATTTTATTTTATTTTATTTCTTATTTCATTTCATTTCATTTCATTATATTATATTATATTTTTATTTTATTTTATATTTTATTTTATTTTATTTTATTTCATTTTATATTTCATTTTATTTTATTTTATTTTATATTTTTTTCACCCACCCCCGCCAACAGAACCCCGCGCAAATGGATTTTCCAGAACGCCTTTCCCAGGGCTCTAATATTCCTCTCCCGAGGAAAAAAAAATAAAAATGAGCCTTGTTAGGGGAGTATTTAATCCCTGAAAATATTTAAAAAGCCGGCAGCGGGGAGGAGGAAAAAAAAAAAAAAAGTAATAATAAAAAAAAATAAAACCCGAGGAGGAGAGAAAACTCACAGGGAAATTTTTTTTTATTTTTTAATTCAATTTTTTTTTCTTTTTTCCGGGGGAGTTCTCCTGGCTCCGAGTGTTTGCTTAAGGAGCGATTGAAAAGATCTTTCCCCCGCTCCCAGTGCAAATAATATTTAAGGGTTTGGAGGCTTTGGAAGTCTGGCGGCGCAGAAATAACTCCGGGCCGCCAAGGGAAATATTTATTATCTCAGTTCATTAAACTGTTGCGGCGAGCCCGGCGGAGCCGCGCTCCGAGCCGGGGATAAAACAAAAAAAAAAAAAAAAAGCGTTTCAGCCCCGATCCCGGCTGCAAAATAAAATAATAAAATAATAAAATAATAAATAAATAAAACCGGCTCCTTTCTCAGCGGCCCCGAGCCGGGCGGGCACTTCAAAACGCTTTTAAATACATAAATCGGATTTTTTTGGGTTTTTTTTTTTATTTGTTCAAAGCCCATCGGGTTGGCCCATAAATCACCCCCGCAGGTTTCCCACGATGAAGGTGGGAACGAGAATAAATCCAGGAGGTTTTTCCCCTTTTTTCTTTTTTTCTTTTTCTCTTTTTTCTTTTTTTCTTTTTCTCTTTTTCTTTTTTTTCTTTTCTCTTTTTCTTCTTTTTTTTTTTTTTTTTTTTTTTCTTTTTTTTTCTTCCCCGTGCAATTTTTTTCTCTTTTTTTGGATCGGGCTTTGCATTTTAAAACCCGTTCTGGGTTTTTCCGGCACCTCTCCAAAGGCTTTGGAAACCTTTCCAAGCCAAGATGTTCGAACAGATTTTCACCGACCGTGTCAGACCTTTTATTTCTTTTATTTATTTTTATTTTTTTTTTCCTGCCCCTGGATAATTTAAAACCCACTCCAAACAAAATTGACGCCGGAATGAAAATTATTTTTTAACCGCTGGCGTTAATATCCTAGAGGGAGCCGGGCGTAATTGGATTTAATAAATGCATTTTCCCTGAGATTTCTGCTCGTCCAGCCCAAACGGCGTTTCGGGGCTTAGCTCAAACAAAAAAAAAAAGAGAAATATTCAGAGTTTCCTCGCGGGATAGAAACACGAATCTGCTCCATTTCCCACCCAAATTTCACTCTTATTTTAATTTTTATTTTATTTTTATTTTTTATTTTTATTTTTACTTTTACTTTTATTTTTATTCTTATTTTTATTTTTATTTTTACTTTTTTATATTTTTACTTTTATTTTTATTTTTATTTTTATTTTTATTTTTACTTTTATTTTTATTTTTACTTTTATTTTTATTTTTATTTTTACTTTTACTTTATTTTACTTTATTTTATTTTAATTTACTTACTTTTACTTTTAGTTTAATTTTACTTTTAATTTTAACTTTAATTTTAATTTTAATTTTAACTTAAATTTTACTTTTACTTTTAATTTTACTTTTACTTTTAATTCTAATTTGAATTCTAATTCTAATTCTAATTCTAATTCTAATTCTAATTCTAATTTTAATTTCAATTTTAATTCAATTTCCATTTTTATTTTTAATTTCAATTTCAATTTCATCCTCACTATTATCATCATTCCCCCCAGCTGCTGAAGGTCGTTCCCACCTCTCCGCCCAGACTTTTCCTCCCACCTCTCCCCCTCCCTCCTCTCCTTTTTCTCTCTCCCTCCCTTTATATTTTCCTCCCTTTTCGCAGCGCCCGCTCCCCCGGGGCTCTGCACCAGCCCGAGTCACGCTCGCTCTAAACTTTTGACCCTCAACTTTCTGACCCCGGGGCTCGGACGCGGCGCTAACGAGCCCCCCAAGGCCGCGGCCGCGGCTGCGGCTCCGGGAGAGCAGCCCCGCTCCCCTTTTGCAAAAGGAAAATAATAATAATAATAATAATAATAATAATAATAGCGCCAAAAAAAGCGAAAATAATTTAAATTTATTCATTTTTTTCTCCTCCTTGCCTAGCGGCGAGCGGCAAAAATCAGAGTTTTGTCTCTGCCTCGCCGTCGCTGTCTTGGATCTCTGCTTTTTAAATTTTTTTGCCCTACCTTCCGCTGCTTTTTTTTTTTTTTATTTAATTTATTTTTTATTTTTATTTTTTAATCTGAGGCTCCTCTCAGCAATTCACCCCCTCCTTCATTTCTCGAATCGAAATTCAAGATTTCATTTTATGGGCGATTTTTATTTTTTTCCCCTCCTCACACGCACACCCCTTTACCGGCAAGGAAAACAAAACAAAACAAACCAAACCAAAAATCCCTTAACATTTAATTAGCGGTATTTCTCTTTTATTGGCGATTTCACCCGAAAACTGAGATATATATATATATAGATATATAGATATATCTATATATAAATATATATATATATATATATATATATATATATATATAGATATAGATATAGATATAGATATAGATATAGATATAGATATAGATATAGATATAGATATAGATATAGAAATCATATATATAAAATCACATATATAAAATTATATATATAAAATATATAAATTATTAAAAAATTACATATATATATAATTTACATATATATATAAATTATGTATGTATGTATGTGTGTATATATATATATATATATATATATATATATGTAATTTTTTTTAAGGGATTGCAGGGGTCTGGAGGCGGATTTGGGGGTCCTGCCGGGGGTCCCTTAGCCCGGCCCGGCTCGGCCCGTGCCCCCCGGCAGTGAACTTGGTCTGAAGCGAGCTCTGCTGGCTGCTCGGGGACGTTACAGCCCCAAACCCCCTGCCCGGGGCTCGACCCCTTCCCCCTCCCCGCCACCTCCATCCCCAAAAAAAATAAACCCAAAAAATCCTTTTCCCTCCTCTCCCCAAAATCTCCATCACCGACCCCAGCCAAAAATAAAAAACCCAAAAAAAGCCAAACTCGGTGCTGCCATTTGTTTTGATTTGAAGGGTTTATAAATATATCTAGAGCTCTATATATTTATATTTTTATATATAAAAAATAGATCTATTTATATACAAATACATATATTTTATATTTAAAAATACAGATTTTTATATATAAAAATATATATTTTATATATAAAAATATATATTATATCTAAAAATATTTTTATATAAATAGATTTTTATATATATAAAAATATATATTTTTCTATATAAATAGATTTTATATATAAAAATATATAAAAATATAAATATATAAAAATATATAAAAATATATAAAAATATATAAATATATATAAAATATATATAATATATATATAAATATATATAAAAAATATATATCTTATATTTTTATATATGTATGTGCGCGTGTGTATTCCCTCCACATGTTAAAAAGAGATAAATCAAAGAGCGGGAGGAAGAAGAAAAAAAAAAAATAACAAAAAAAGAAAAAAACCTCTGGCGGCCGCTCCCCTTCTTTCAACGCTGGCTGTCAAAACAGTTTCTTTTGGAGCGCTATTTAGGGTAACAGAACACGGAAAATCCGCGCCGGGTTGGACACCTCGCGAGTTCAGTTATCAACCTCCTCCAAAATCTCATTTATTTCGTGCTCGGAGCGCGTGTGAGGGGGAAGGAGTGGGGGAAAAAGGAAAAAAAAAGCGAATTTCGCTCCTAAATCCACCCCGGGGTTGGGAAGAGAGAGCGGGAGGAGGAGTTGAAGCACATAAAATGTCATTTTTTAAAATTATTTTATTTTTTTTAATTGAGGGATGTTTAGGGAGAGGGTTTGAAATGATGCTGGTTGGTTTGGTCCCTTATTTGAAAAATAAAATAAAAGGGAAAGGGGAAAAAGAGGAAAAAAAAAGGGGGGAAGGGGACAAAAAAAGGGGAAAAGGGAAAAGGGGGAAAAGGGGGGAAATGGGAAGAAAAGGAGAAAAAAAGGAAAAAAGGGGGGAAGGGGAGGAAGGGAGAAAAAAGGAAGGAAAAGGAGAAGATAAGGAAGAAAAAAAAAGGAGAAAGAAGAGAAAAAGAGGAGAAAAGAGAGAGGAAAAAAGGAGAAAAAGGGGAGAAAAGAGGGGGAAATGGGGAATAAAAAAGGGAAAAAGGGGGGAAAAGGGGAGGAAGGGAGAAAAAAGGAAGAAAAAAGGAGATAAAAGAGAGAAAAAAGGAGAAAAAAGGAGAAAAATGGAGGAAAAAAGGAGAAAAGAGAGAGAGAAAAGAGAAAAAAAGGCAGAAAAGAGGGGGAAATGGGGAATAAAAAAAAGAAAAAAGGGGGGAAAGGGGAGGAAGGGAGAAAAAAGGAAGAAAAAGGAGAAAAAAGGAAGAAAAAAGGAGAGAAAAGAGAGAAAAAAGGAGAAAAAATGGAGAAAAAATGGAGAAAAAAGGCAGAAAAGAGGGGGAAATGGGGAATAAAAAGGGAAAAAAAGGGGAAAGGGAAGGAAGGGAGAAAAAAGGAAGAAAAAATGGAGAAAAATGGAGGAAAAAAGGAGAAAAAAGAGAGAAAAAAGGAGAAAAATGGAGAAAAAAGTGAGAAAAAAATGGAGAAAAAAAGGAGAAAAAATGGAGAAAAAAAAGGAGAAAAAAGAAAAAAATGGCAGAAAAGAGGGGGAAAATGTGGAATAAAAAAGGGGAAAAAAAAGGGGAAAAAGGGAGAAAAAGAGGGAAGGGGTCGGGGCTGGGGGGCAGAGAAAGAGCGATTTGCAGCAGCAGCGATTCCTCAGTCCGGAATCGGCTGTGGGGGAGGGCCGGGGTTTCTCTGGGAACGCTCGGGGAGGTCACGGCGGGGCTGGGCCGGCCCGGGGCAGCGGCGCAGAGAAATCGCTGAATAATCGGGCCCGGAGCGCCCGGGGCTGCCCCGGGATGAACTGGAACGAGAGAGGGAGGGGGGGGGAAAAAAAGGAGAAAAAATGGCAGAAAAAAAAGTAGAAAAAATGGAGAAAATAAGTGGAAAAATGGGAGAAAAAAAAGTAGAAAAAATGGAGAAAATAAGTGGAAAAATGGGAGAAAAAAAGTTGAAAAAATGGCAGAAAAAAGTAGGAAAATAGGAGGAAAAAAGCAGAAAAAGGGGAGGAAAAAAGTTGAAAATGGGAGAAAGAAAGTAGAAAAATGGGAGGAAAAGAGCAGAAAAAGGGGAGAAAATAAGTAGGAAAAGGGGAGGAAAAAAGCAGAAAAAGGGGAGAAAAAGTGGAAAAAGGGGAGTAAAAGAGCAGAAAAAAGGGAGAAAAAATAGTAGAAAAAAAGGAGGGAAAAGAAGTAGAAAAAGGGGAGGAAAAAAGTAGAAAAGGGGGAGGAAAAGAGCAGAAAAAAGAGAGGGAAAGAGCAGAAAAATGGGAGAAAAAAGTAGAAAAAAAATGGAGGAAAAGAGCAGAAAAAGGGGAGAAAATAAGTAGAAAATAAGTAGAAAATGGGAGAAAAAAAAGGAGAAAAAGGGGAGGAAAAAAAAGTAGAAAAAGGGGAGGGAAAGAGCAGAAAAAGGGGAGAAAAAAGTGGAAAAATGGGAGAGAAAAAAGTAGAAAAAAGGGGCGGGAAAGAGCAGAAAAAAGGGAGGAAAAAAGCAGAAAAATGGGGGAGGGAAAAAGTAGAAAAAGGGGAGGGGAAAAGGGGAAAAAAGGGAGAAAAAAAGCAGGAAGGTGTGGAGGGGAGAAGGAGGAGAGGGAAGAAAACAGAAAAGGGGAAAACAGAAGAAAAGAGGAAAAAAAACCAAGAGGAAGAGGGGGGAAAGCAGAAAAGGTGGGGGTCCAGAAGGAGGAGAGGGAAAAAAAGCAGAAAAAAGGGAAAAAGGGGGACAGGGAAAAAGCAGAAAATGGGGAATAAAAGCAGGAGGGGGGGAAGGAAAAAATTGAGGGAGGAAAAGGCAGAAAATAGGAGGAAAAGGCAGAAAATGAGGGGGGGAAGGCAGAAAATTAGGAGAAAAGTGAAAAATGGGGGAGTGCAGAAAAGGGGGGAAGAGCAGAAAAGGGGGAAAATAAGGGAGAGAGGGAAAAAAGCAGAAAAAGGGAGGGAAAAGCCGAAAAAGCGGGGGGAAAGGAGGAGGTCGAGGCAAAAGCAGAAAGGGGGAGGATAAAAAACAGGGTGGAGGGGGGGGAGGAAAATAAAATTGGAGATCCCTGAGATCGCTGAGAGCATAATCAGCACATTGTTGGTGGATCGGGGCCGTGCGAGGCGAGTCCCTCCCCCCCCCCTCGGCCAGGGTTGGGCAGAGAGATTGGGGAAAAAAAAAAAAAGAAAAAAAAAAGGAAAATAAAAGAAAAAGAAGGGAAAAAAAGGAAAAAAAAGAAAAAAAAAGGAAAAAAGGAAAAAAAAGGGGGGAAAAGGGAAAAAGGGGGAAAAAAAAGGAAAAAAAAGAAAAAAGAAAGGGAAAAAAGGGGAAAAAAGGAAAAAAAAAGGGAAAAAATGGAAAATAAAAGAAAAAAAGGGAAAGAAGGGAAAGAAGGGAAAAAAGGGGGAAAAAAAAGGAAAAAAAACGGAAAAAAAGGAAAAAAAAAGGGGGGAAAAGGGAAAAAAAGGGGAAAAAGAAGAAAAAAAAAGAAAAAAGAAAGGGAAAAAAGGGGAAAAAAGAAAAAAAAAGAAAAAAGAAAGGAAAATAAAAGAAAAAAAAGGGAAAGAAGGGAAAGAAGGGGAAAAAAGGGAAAAAAGGAAAAAAGGGAAAAAAAGAAAAAATAAAGGGAAAAAAGGGAAAAAAAGGGAAAAAAAAGAAAAAAAAAAAGAAAAAATAAAGGGAAAAAAGGGGAAAAAAGGAAAAAAAAAAAAAAAAGAAAAAATAAAGAAAAAAAAAGCCCTGAGCTGATGTTTTCCCTGAAAAAGGTGACCCGGCAGCCCCGGGCTCCGTGCCGGGCCGTGGTGCCGGGGCTCGGAGCGAGGAGCAGCCGGGCCCGGCCGAGTCTGCTGACCTCGGGATGATCCCTGCGGCCCATGAATTATTGATGAGCTATCGGCTCCGATCGCGCTGCTCGGTATGCAAACCCCATTATGCCGGGAAAACGGCGATTTAATCGTTTAGAAGAGCTGGGTTGCTCTTTTTTTTTTTTTTCTTTTTCTTTTTTTTTTTTTTTCCTGTCTCTTTCTCGCCCGGCTCATTTGTGCCCCCTTCGTTTTCATTTAATCCTCTTAATTAAATCCTTTAACTGATTTTAATCGCTTTTTTTTGGGTGAGTGAAAGGAGACGGCAGGCGCGTCTGGAGCTGGGTTACCTTGGAGGAGTTTGGGTTTATTTGGTTTATTTGGTTTTTATTTGTTTGGTTTTTTTTCAACGCCAGGCCGAGGTGGAAATGTTTTGGGGTGGGAGGAAATTTTAATTTGATGTTCTAGCCAGCGGGGAAAGGCCTAAACAGCATCAAAACTCAAAAAAAAAAAACCCCAAAACAAAATAAAATCCTTAAAAATAAAATAAAATAAAATAAATGACATTCAAGACGGCCTCAGCACGGCACCGCCACCCCGAGCCCCCCAAAACCTCTCAGTGCCCCTCACAAATTCCCAAATTTCCCCTTTTTTCCATTCCCTGCCTCCTTTCTTGCTGAATAAACCCCAAAATTAAATTTTATTTTTGAAATTTCATTTTTTTTTTTCACCTCCCGGCAGCACCCTGGGCCTGGGGGGGCCCTTCCTGCCCAGCCCCCCCCTAAAAAAAAAATAATAAAAATTAACAAAAAGGGCAGCTTGATGAGGGTTGTAATTAATCCAGATGCTCGTCTGGGCTCTGGCAGGCTGGGCAACCTGAGATTGGGGTTTTTTTGGGGTGAGAAAGGGAAGATTTAGGGTTGTTTTTTATTTTTTCTCCCCTTTCAAATCATTGTTTATGACAGGAAAGCTTCAGGGCGAGCACACAGGACAAGGGAAAAAAAATAAATTTTTAAAAAATAAGAAAAAGGAGGAAATTCGCTATAATGGGACTTTTTAATTTTAATTTTTTTTTTTTTAGCGAGCCAGGTGAGCTGACGGGGAGGGCATTTCTGGGGCAAAAAAAATCCAAATTTCAGCCCTGAAATGTAGGAAAACCTTCCAAGCCCAGCTTCCCTCGCCTGGAGGCAGCGAGCTCGGCACGAACAGGATTTCCCTGCCCCGCAGCTGCGGAACTGCGATTGTCCCGTGCCTGACGTGTGCCAGGGGAGGGGGAGAGAGGGTGAAAAATGCCCAGGAAAAACGAAAATCCCGCCCACCTGCACGGCCAGGGCTGCGCTTTCCTGTTTACTCTGCTCGGGCTTCCTTTGAGTTTTAATTTTAATTTTTTTTTTTTTTTTTTTTTTTGCACCAGAGATGGGCAAGGTTTGTTTTGTTTTTTGGGTTTTTTGGTTGGTTTTTTGGGGTTTTTTGTGGTTTTTTTTTTACACCAGAGATGGGCAAGGTTTGGGTTGTTATTTGGGTTTTTTGGGGGGTTTTTTTGGGATTTTGTTATTTTTTTTTTACACCAGAGATGGGCAAGGTTTGGGTTGTTTTTGGGGTGGTTTTTTCTGTTTGTTTTTGGTTTTTTTAACACCAGAGACGGGCAAGGTTTGGGTTGTTATTTGGGTTTTTTGGGGGTTTTTTTGGGATTTTGTTATTTTTTTTTTACACCAGAGATGGGCAAGGTTTGGGTTGTTTTTTGGAGTGGTTTTTTCTGTTTGTTTTTGGTTTTTTTTAACACCAGAGATGGGCAAGGTTTGGGTTGATTTTTGAGGTTTTTTTGGTGGTTGGTTGGTTTGGTTTTTTTTGGTTTTTTAGACCAGAGATGGGCAAGGTTTGGGTTGTTTTTTGGGTTTTTTGGTTGGTTTTTTGGGGTTTTTTGTGGTTTTTTTTTTACACCAGAGACGGGCAAGGTTTGGGTTGTTATTTGGGTTTTTTGGGGGTTTTTTTGGGATTTTGTTATTTTTTTTTTACACCAGAGATGGGCAAGGTTTGGGTTGTTTTCTGGGTTTTTTGGTTGGTTTTTTGGGGGTTTTTTTGGTTTTTTTTTTACACCAGAGATGGGCAAGGTTTGGGTTGTTTTTGGGGTGGTTTTTTCTGTTTGTTTTTGGTTTTTTTTTACACCAGAGATGGGCAAGGTTTGGGTTGTTCTTTGGGGTTTTTGGTTGGTTTTTTGGGTTTTTTTTGGTTTTTTTTTACACCAGAGATGGGCAAGGTTTAAGTTGTTTTTTGGGGTGTTTTTTTTGTTTGTTTTGGGTTTTTTTTACACCAGAGATGGGCAAGGTTTAGGTTGTTTTTTGGGGTTTTTTTTTGTTTGTTTTTGGGGTTTTTTTACACCAGAGATGGGCAAGGTTTGAGTTGTTTTTTGGTGGTTTTTTTTTTTTTGTTTTTCCCACCAGGTTTGGGTGGTTTTTTTTCTTTTTTCTTTTTCTTTTTTTATTGTTATTATTTTTTTCAATTAATTTTCCCTTCAGAGGACAGCCTGAAGGGGAAGCCTGTGCCCAGCCCGTGGTGCTCAGCCCCCTGACCCCTGGCAGGCTGGAAAACGGGAGACAATGACACCTCACAGGGAGAGGGAGCCTTGGTGGCCGTGCAAGAAACAAAAAAAAAAACCCCAAACAAAACCCCAAAAAATCCTCCAATAATCCCCTCAAAGAAAAACCTCACCAAACACCCCCTCCCCCAAAAAAACTGCCCCCCAAAAAAACGCTGCAGGTGGAAACCAGAGCTCCGGGGATGGGTGGGAAGGAGGGAGAGGTGGAAATTCCAATTTCTGGGAGCCGGGGAAGGGGAGAGCACAGGGGCTGGGTGGGAGCTGCTGCCACCCCAACGAGGGTCCCATCCCGTGGCTCAAACTGAAAAAAATCCCACACAGATAAAAAATCAACCGGGAAAATCCCATGGCTAAGATCTCCATTGAACAGCTCCACTAAAATAATAATAATTTGAAAAAATTAATAATCCCATAGCTAAAAATCCACTGGAAAACCCCAATAGCTAAAAACTTCACTGAAAAAAAAATCCCACAGCTAAAAATCCACTGGAAAATCCCTTGGCTAAAAACTGCACTGAAAAACCCCGATAACTGAAAACCCCACTGGAAAACTCCACTATAAAAAAAAAAAACCCAAAAAAACCCCAATAGCCCAAAACTCCACTGAAAAACCCCAACAGCCAAAAACCCCCTTGGAAAACTCCACTGAAAAATCCCAAAAGCTGAAAACTCCACTGAAAAATCCAACAGATTAAAACTCCATTGGAAAACTCCATTAAATAAAACCCCAAAACCCCAAAAAACAAAAACCCCAATAGCCAAAAACCCCACTGAAAAACCCCAAAAGCTGAAAACCCCACTCAAAAACCCCAATAACCAAAAACTCCACTGAAAAATCCAACAGGTTAAAACTCCATTGGAAAACTCCATTAAATAAAACCCCAAAAACCCAAAAAACCCCCCAAACCCATAGCCAAAAACCCCACTGAAAAACCCCAAAAGCTGAAAACTCCACTGAAAAATCCAACAGGTTAAAACTCCATTGGAAAACTCCACGAAAAAAACCCCAAAAACCCAAAAACCAAAACCCCAATAGCCAAAAACCCCACTGAAAAACCCCATGGCCAAACTTAAAGGTTTAAAGGTCTAAAGGTTTAAAAGTTTAAAGGTTTAAATGTTTAAAAGTTTAAAGGTTTAAAGGTTTAAAGGTTTAAAAGTTTAAATGTTTAAAGGTTTAAAAGTTTAAAAAATGAAACAGAACAACCCCAATTTGTAGCTGCTGTGGTGGGAGTGGGTGTGGAAGGAAAGTTTGGGCTGGGAATGGCTGAAAAACTTGAATTTTTGGGAGTGGAGGGATGGAGGGATGGATGGATGCTCCATGGACAGAGAGGTGCAGGAATTTTGGGAATTTTGGGAATTTTGGGTTTTTTTGGGGGGGACCCAGGCACATCCCAAATCCACACGACAGCCAAGAGACTTTTCCTGATCAAACAGCTCCGATTTGGGGTCGGGGAGAAAGAAATAAATTCATTTCTGGTCCCTGTAAGGGAGGAGGAGGGTGAGGAACGAGCAGGCCACCACTGGATCCCACCCCAACAGCACCACGCCTTCCAAACCTCCCCAATTTTGGGGCAAAAACCTCCGTTTTGAGGCCAAATCCCTCTTCAAACACCAACCTCCCCAGAATCCCACCGAATATCTTTATTTTCCACTCAAAGCAGCTGGGGAGAGGCCCCCAAACTCCCCAAATTTGGGGCTAAAACCTCAATTTTGAGGCCAAATCCCTCTTCAAACACCAACCCCACCAGCATCCCACCAAATATTTTTATTTTCCACTAAAAGCAGCTGGGTAGAGACCCCAAAACTCCCCAAATTTGGGCTAAAACCTCAGTTTTGAGGCCAAATCCCCCTTCAAACACCAACCTCCCCAGAATACCACCAAATATTTTAATTTTCTGCTGAAAGCAGCCGGGGAGAGACCCCAAACTCCCCAAATTTGGGTCTAAAACCTCCGTTTTGAGGCCAAATCCCTCTTCAAACACCAAACCTCCCAGAATCCCACAGAATATTTTTATTTTCCTCTGAAAGCAGCTGGAGAGACCCCAAAACTCCCCAAATTTGAGGCTAAAACCTCCGTTTTGAGGCCAAATCCCTTTTCAAACACCAAACCTCCCAGAATCCCACAGAATATTTATATTTTCCGCTGAAAGCAGCCGGGTAGAGACCCCAAAACTCCCCCAAATTTGGGGCTAAAACCTCAATTTTGAGGCCAAATCCTCCTTTAAACACCAATCCCCCCAGCATCCCACAGAATATTTTTATTTTCCTCTCAAAGCAGCCGGGTAGAGCCCCCCAAAACTCCCCAAATTTGCCGAGCAGGGGCTCAGCTGATGCTGGCAAAGCTCTCGGGAGCCACACGGAGCAGGGGACAGAAAAACCAGCCCCGAGGAAGGAAAAGCGATCTCCAACCTGGGGACGGTCTGCCCCGGGGGGGAGGCAAAACCAAAATAAAATAAAAATAAAATAGAAGGACATGTGTCCACCAAATGTGGTCCGAGGGTGAAGAAAAGGGAGAAAAATACAGGAAAAAATTAAAAAAACAACAAACCCAAGAGATTTGTAAATCCCAGAACCTCCCCAGTTCTCAGCCCAGCTCAGATTTTCGGTTTAATTTGATTTTTTTTTTCAAGGAAAGGGGGAAGGATGGGAGGAGGAGGCGGCTCAGGTGTGAACGAGGTGTCCCCTCCGCAGATGTGACAACGGCACTTCCACCCCCAAAAAAACCACCCCAAACCCCCCAGACTCCTCTCCAAAGTTGGAATTTTGGGATTTTTTTCCCCTCTTTTTTTGCTTTTTCTGCCCATTTTTGCCGGCGCCACCTGCGAGGCCCCAAAACTCCCCAAATTTGGGGCTAAAACCTCAATTTTGAGGCCAAAGCCCCCTTCAAACACCAGAATCCCACCGAATATCTTTATTTTCCACTCAAAGCAGATGGGGAGAGACCCCCAAAACTCCCCAAATTTTGGGGCTAAAACCTCCATTTTGAGGCCAAATCCCCCTTTAAACACCAACATCCCACCGAATATCTTTATTTTCTGCTGAAAGCAGCCGGGGAGAGACCCCCAAACTCCTCAAATTTGGGGTTACAACCTCCATTTTGAGGCCAAATCCCCCTTTAAACACCAACCCCACCAGCATCCCATAGAATATCTTTATTTTCCTCTGATAGCAGCCGGGGAGAGACCCCCAAACTCCCCAAATTTGGGGCTAAAACCTCAATTTTGAGGCCAAACCCCCCCCAATCTCTGCGGGTTTATTTTTCCCGAATTTTCTCTGGGAGGAGCTGCGGGGCTCGGGGAGGTTTTGGGGGCTCCAGAGCAGCTCCTCCCGTGATTTTTATTTTTATTTTTTATTTTTTCTGTCCCATTTCCAGGCGGGGCCGGAGACACAGGCGCGGTCATTCAGGGTCTCCAGATGGCCGGGACGGGGCGAGGAGATGCGAGGAGGACACTCGATCCCAGAAAATAAATGTCCGGGCTCGGGGAGGAGGGGAGGGAGGGGAGAGGGAAGCCAGGAGAGAGAGGGGAAAAAAAAATAGGAGAGAAAAGAAAAAAAATAAAAATAGGGGGAAAGAGGGAAAAAAAGGGGGAAGGGAGGAAAAAAAAAAGGAAAAAAAGGAGAAATAGAAAAGAAAAAAAAATAAAAATAGGGGGAAAGAGGAATAAAAAGGGGAAAGGAGGAAAAAAAGGGGAAATAAAGGAGAAAAAGGCAAAAAAAAAAAAAAAGAGAGAGGGGGAAAGAGGGGGAAGAAAAGCCCTGAGGCAAAAAAAACAAAATAAAACAAACAAAAAAAAAAAAAAGAAAAAAGAGGAAAAAAGAGGGAGAAAAAAGGCCTTGAGGCAAAAAAAAAAAAAAGAAAGAAAGAAAAGAAAAGAAAAACAAAAAGAAAAAAAAGAAAAAAAAAAGAAAAAAAAAGGAAAATAAATTAAAATAAAAAAACCAACCAACCAAAGCAGCAAACCCCAGGTGGAGAGACACACACCCCCCAAAAAATAAAAATAAAAATAATTAAATTTTAAAAAAATCCGATTTTCCTTTGGCCAGCAGGTGAAAGGGGCTGAAAGGCGAAGGTGAGAGCGCAGCCAGAGCAGAGGGGATTTGAAATGCAAAAAAAACCCAAAAAAAAAAAGCAAAAAAAGCAAAAAAACCACAACTCCCCCTCCCCCCGAGCCACCTCCGAGGGGACAGGGACGGGGACAGGGACAGGGACGGGGACAGCCCCAAACCCGGCCTGGAGTCCCCACCTCCCCCTGCAAGGGCAGGATGGGCTCGGAAAATCAATTTTCACCCATTTTTTTCCCCCTCCCGGTTATTTTTTTTCCCCCTCTGGCTCCCACACCGAAGTTCCCTGGCGGGCCTGGGATGGGAACAACCCCGGCCCAGCTCTGGGGAGGCTGAAACCTCCTAAAAAAATAAAAATAAACCCAGAAATAAAGCTGGGAGAGGAACCCAGCCCCTCTGGGCTGCCCAGCAAACTGGATTTTATGGTCGGTTGGGGGGTTTTTTTGTTGTTGTGGTTGGTTTTTGGGATTTTGTTTTGTTTTGTTTTGTTTTTTGGGGTTTTCTTTGTGGTGGGTGTTTTTTTGTTTTTGTTTTTTGGGTGTTTTTTTGGGTAGGGACTTGTTTTAGTGTGGGGTTTTTTGGTTTTGGGGATGTTTTTCTGGTGGGTTTTTTTTTAGGGTCGATTTTTTTTGGTTTTTTTGGGGGAATAAAGGCTTGTTTTGGTGTGGTTTTTTTGGTTTTTGGGGTTTTTCTGTGGTTTTTTAGGGTCTTTTTTTGGTTTTTTGGGGGGATAGAGGCTTGTTTTGGTGTGGTTTTTTTGGTGTTGGGTCTTTTTTTGTGGTGAGTTTTTTGGTTTTTTTTTTTTTTTTCTTTTTTTGGGGGTAGGGACTAGTTTTAGTGTGGGGTTTTTTTGGTTTTTTGGGGTTTTTTTGTAGTGTTTTTTTTAGGGTGGGGTTGTTTTTTGGGGTGGGATAGAGGCTTGGTTTGGTGTGGGTTTTTTTTTGGTTTTGGGGGTTTTTTTTGTGGGTTTTTTTTTGGTGTTTTTTTTTGGCTTTTTGGGGGGTTAGGGACTAGTTTTAGTGTGGTTTTTTTGGGTTTTGGAGTTTTTGTGGTGGGGTGTTTTTTTTGTTCTTTTTTTTTTTTTCTTTTTTGGGGGTTAGGGACTAGTTTTAGCGTGGTTTTTTTGTGGTTTTTTTGGATTATTTTTACTCAGAGAATATCTCAGCACTTTCCCTGATCCCCGCGGTCCCTGTGCACTCAAACCCGGACCCTCAGAACAAATTTTTTTTCCCCCCTCGCCCACCGCGAGGTTTTTGATTTTTTCCCCTCTCTCTCTCTCTCATCTGGAAAAGCGCTCACCCAGCGCTGCCCCTGCCGAGGCAGAGGCAGCAGTTAAAGTGTCACTTAACATTCTGGAGAATGTGAAATATATTGTACATTGTCAACTCCCCAAAACCATAAAACTTAACTTTATGGACCCCACGTGACTTGGGGGAGCCAGTGAGGGGGTGTCTGCCGGAGGTCCGGGCGATTTTTACGATCTAACTTGGAGATAAAACCCCCCCCAAAATCCATTTGACATCTAAATGTCATCGCGCCCCACTTTTTTCGAGGTAGGGTTGGCTATCGGTTAAAAAAAAAAAAATTTAAAAAAATTATATATATATAGGAGAAAAAAAATTAAAAAAAATGTTATATATATATAGGGAAAAAAAAAAAAAAGGGAAGAAAAGGAAAAAAAAAAAATCAATTTACCAAAGGGGGAAGGCGAGCAAATGGTTTGGGATCTGAGAGCCCACTTCACATCCCTCTCAAAGTCACTTAAGAAGTTCCCAAACAGTGGCAGAGATTAAAGTTTGGTAAGTCCCGAGCTCCGACTTTACTCGCTGCGCTAAAATCGAGTTTAGACCCGGCTTTTCCTCGGTCTTTTTTTTTTCCCCTCTCCCTCCCTCCCTCCCTCCCTCCCGAGTGGCGAATTTTGCGAATTTTGCGAATTTTGTCCGAGTGTCCGAGTGTCCGCGGGGGGCAGGAGCGGCGATTTTTCCTTTTCCGTGCTGATCCGGGTGGGCTGAGAGGTGAAAACGCAGCCCAGGAGCGGCAGAGCTCGGGTTTAACTCGATAAATCTCAGATTTAGAACAAATCCTCGGCTCTGGGGATGCTCCAGAGCGCGGCTCGGCGCGGGCTTTGGTACCTCCGGCGTTTAAAATGCCGTTTTTAATTTAATTTAATTGAATTTTTTTTTGGTTTGTTGGGGTTTTTTTTCCTTTCTGGTGGAAATACTCGGGGAAAATCCGCTCGGGGGAAGGGAGGGGGTGATAAAAAACCCCAAAAAAGCGTCGGGAGCGGTGCTGGGAGGACCCGAAATCACTTTGGCCGGGGGGGGTTTTGGGGTGGATCCGTGCGGATTTGGGGGTGGCGGAGTTGCCTTTACATCCCGAGCGGGATTTTGGGGGAAATTTTGCGATTTTAGGGGAATTTTTTCCCGGCGTTTTTCTGAGGTTGAACAGCAGCTTTGAGCGAATTTCTCAGTTTTACCAGGGGGGGTTTTGCTGGATTAAAAACGCGACCGGGAGCCTTTGTGAGTCGGGGGTGGGGGGGAGAGAAAAAAACGTTTATTTGACTTCGAGTAAAGCTACAAACAAATACAAAAAAAAAAAAAAAAATTAAAAGCGTCTCGGCCAAAGAGCTACCAGGCTGCTCGACATGACAGATGCCGCTTTTACACAGAACACCGCGCTCGCCCTGCCCCGCTACCACCCGCCCATGACTCACGGCAGAAATATCTCTAAAATATTTACAAACATCAGAGCAACTCCAGCCTCGGTTCTCCGGGTGTTTTTTTTTTTATACATTTTATAAATTTTTTTTTTTTTCCTCTCTCTCTTTTTTTTTTTTTTAATGATTTTGTTGGTGGTGTTGTTTTTTTGTTTTTTTTTTTTTTTTTGGTGATGGTGAAGTTCACCCACGTCTAAGAGAATTAGGCTGGGATGAGAAAATCCCGGCCTGGAGTTTGGACTAAAACACAGACTGGACAATTTTTAAGACAGAAAGATACAAGAGCTGGCTTTTTTTTTTTTTTTTTTTTTTTTCTTCTTTTTCTTTTTTTTTTTTTTTTTCATTTTTGTTTGGATTTTTTAATTTTTTTTTAATTTTATTTTTTTTTCTGCGACTGTAGTGCAGGAACCCCCGATTTTCGCTCGGGCAGAGAGAAGAACTCACCCAAGAGCAGTAAACTCAGACAAAAAAAAAATTAAAAAAAAAAAATAAAAGGGGAAGGGGGGAGGGGAAAAGGTAAAAAACCAAAAAAATCCCAACAAATAAACAAACAACGATTTCTATTCTCGATTTATAAATAAGTTATAACATTCAAAGGGCTCACGGAACACATGCTAGGCTTTCCAGAAAAGCACCAAGAGGGCACGGACACACAGACATTTAGAAGAACAACGAGAGCGGGAGGAACATCTGGAAATAAAATTTAATTAATTAAAAAAAAATTAAAAAAAAAAAACAAACCAAAACAAACAAAAAAATAAAAACAAACAACCTCCGAAAGGGAACACGACACGAGCTGAATTGTCCGGGGATGAACGGCACCGACCAGGAGCTGGGGTTTGGGGGATAAATAACGAACCGCACGCCGGAGAGAAGGTGCCTCACTCACTGTACAGTGCTCCAAAACTAAAGATTCGGCGGCCGTTTATTTATTATTCTTTTTATTATTCACTCGGGGGTTTTTTTTTGTTGTTGTTGTTGTTGTGTTATTTTTGTTGTTGTTGAGTCGGCTTTTTTTGTTTATTTTTCCTTCCTTGCTGTTTTTTTCTTTAAATATTTTTTTCTCCTCTTCTTCTTCATCATCATCATCATCATCTTCTTTTATTTTTCATTTTATTTTTTACATTTTTTATTTTTTATTATTTTTTTCCCCCCTCCTGGCCGGATCCCCTCCTCCCGGGAGGGGTTGTTTTTTTGTTGTTTTTTTTTTTTTCAGGGCTGAAAGGCGCTGCCCGCCGAGGCCAAGCTCATGCTTTTCAGTTTGTTGTCCTTCTTCCACTTCATGCGGCGGTTCTGGAACCAGATCTTGATCTGGCGCTCGGTCAGGCAGAGCGCGTGGGCGATCTCGATCCTCCTGCGGCGGGTCAGGTAGCGGTTGAAGTGGAATTCCTTCTCCAGCTCCAGCGTCTGGTAGCGGGTGTAGGCTGTCCTCGCCCTCTTCCCGTCTGGTCCGGTCATGTCTGGATAACACGGACAACAGCGGGGTTGGGTGTTTGCTCGGATTGTTTATTTTTTTAATACATATTTTATTATTATTATTTAATTTTAAAGGTATTTTTGCTGCTTTTTTTTTTTTTTTTTTTTTTGGTGAACCCGAGGTCAAATGTTGGAAATCTCCGAATTTCCCCCCTTCCTGTCTCCCCTCCCTTAATATATATTTTATTATTTAATTTTAAGGCTATTTTTGCGCTTTTTTTTTTTCCTTTTGGTGAACCCCAGGTCAAATATTGGAAAGCTCAGAATTCCACCCCCTCCTGTCTCCCCCTGCCTTTAATATATATTTTATTATTATTATTTCATTTTAAGGCTATTTTTATATTGGAAAGCTGCGAATTCTCCCCCTCCCCGTCTCCCCTCACCTTTAATAGATATATATATTTATTATTATTATTTAATCTTAAGGCTATTTTTGCTCTTTTTTTTTTCTTTTTGGTGAACCCGAGGTCAAACATTGGAAAGCTCAGAATTCCACCCCTCCTGTCTCCCTTCCCCCCTTTAATATATATATATTTTATAATTATTATTTCATTTTAAGGCTATTTTTATATTGGAAAGCTGCGAATTGTCTCCCCCCCTCCTGACCTTTAATATATATTTTATTATTATTATTATTATTATTTCATTTTAAGGCTATTTTTACCCTTTTTTTTGTAAACCCGAGGTCAAACATTGGAAATCTGCGAATTCCACCCCCTCCTGTCTCTCCCCCCCCTCCTTTAATATATATTTTATAATTATTATTTCATTTTAAGGCTATTTTTATATTGGAAAGCTGCGAATTCTCCCCCCCCCTCCTGTTTCCCCCACCCCTTTTAATATATATTTTATTATTATTATTATTATTATTTCATTTAAAGGCTATTTTTACCCTTTTTTTGTTTTGTTTTGGTAAACCCGAGGTCAAATATTGGAAAACTGCGAATTCCACCCCTCCTGTCTCCCCCCCCCTTTAATATATATTTTATTATTATTTCATTTTAAGGCTATATATATATATATTTTTTTTTTTTTTTTGGTAAACCCGAGGTCAAACATTGGAAATCTGAGAATTCCCCCCCCTCCTCTCTCCCCCCCTTTTTTTTTTATTTTCCCACCCCCCACCTCACACGTGTAAAACCCCCCCACCCCCGGCCCCTCCAGACCCGACATTCCCGGCTCCAGATCCAGAATTTAACTGCGAGCTCTGGGAATCTCGGCCCTTTTTTTTGCTTTTTTTTTTTTTTGCTTTTTTTTTTTGCTTTTTTTTTTGCTTTTTTTTGCTTTTTTTTTGCATTTTTTCCCTTTTTTTTTCCCTCTCCCTCCCGGGTGTTCCTGGGGCTCTCGGCAGCTTTGGCTCCGCTCTCTTTTCTCCAGCACAAACCCCAGAATTCAGATTTATTTTTTTTTTTTTAGGGGTGGGGGAGCTGCCTCTTCCTTCCCCGTGCATCTCCCGGCGATTTTTTTGTTTTTTTTTTTTTTTTTGTCAGGGACAAACCCGGAAAATCAGAGCAGGACGGGGCTGCGAGCCCCATCTGCGCCCTGTAATTCCATTTAATTCCATTTTAATGGTCAATTCTTCCCTTCCCACCCTCCCCGCGCACCCAGGAACAGCCCCCCCCGGCCTCGGGTTTTTTTAAATTATCTTTTCCCACCGTCCGCACCGCGCTAAGAGCATTTAAAATAATAATAATAATAATAATAATAAAAAGGGAGACGGTTTGGGGGCGAGGAGGGGGAAATTAAAATAAAATCGCCCCCCCCACAAAGGCACAGACAGAGATTTTCCCCCCCTTTCCAGGCGGCCAGAAATACAAAAGCAATAAATAGCTGAGATTCTGATCAAAGAGCCTCGGCGGAATAAAAGGAAGGAGAAGGAGGGGAATAATAATAATAATAAAAAAAAAAGGGAATGAGGCTGGGGGAGGGAGGAAAAAAAATTTAAAAAAAAAAGGTGGAAAGGAGGGAAAATCCAGAAAGAAACAGGAGAGGAAAAAAGAGAAAAAGGAGCGGCTGGGGAGGGGTAAAAAAATAAACAACGACACGGGGAGGGGGAGGACAAAAAAAAAAAAAAAAAGAAGAGTAGAGTAGCCGTACCATGGCTAATGTGAAGTTTCCTCATCCAAGGGAATATCTGAGGTGCCTGCCCTTCTGTCGCCGCCGCGGAGGTCGCGATGGGCTCTGCCTGCGCTCGGGGGATGCTGCCGCTGCTGCTGCTTATTGGAGTGCCCTCGTCGGCTCCCGAGGACGCGCTGGTCTCGTCCAGCTCTGTGAAATTTGTGGTGGTGTTGGCAGCAGGAGCCGGCTCCGAGGGGGACGGGGCGGGTTTGCCGCCGTTGGAGCAGGGCAGGGTGTCGGGAGAGGACAAGGAGCAGCTGGGCGCCTGCCTAAACCTGCTCTCCTGAGCCGGAGGAGGGAAACCGCGGGAGCTCTCGGCCCCAGCCCCAAAGTGGCCGGAGGAGGAGGAGGAGGAGGAGGAGGAGGCCGAGCGGTTGATGCTAAGGTCCATGCCATTGTAGTTGTAGCCATAAGAGCTGGGATGCATGGTGCTTGGGTCTCTGTAAGAACCGTTCACGCCGCTGCCGGCCCCATAATTTAGCAACTGATAGTCGGGGCCATTCGGGTAGCGCCCTGAGAACGAGTTTACAAAGTAAGAGCTCATTTGGGTTATTTTGGAGGGCTTGATTTAGTGGCCGGCGGTCGTTATAACCCCCCGCGCTTGACGATTTATGATGTATTAATGAATTATAGCAACGCACTGTACTTCGTTTTTGCTATGTACGCGGCCAAATATGGGGGGGGGGGGTGAGGGGGGGGTGGGGGGGAGGTGGGGGGAGGGGGGTGCGTTTCGGGGGCGTCACGTGCTTTTGTTGACCAGTCGTAAATTCTCAGCGATGACCTCAAGGAGGTAATTCGCGCTCTATGGTTACAAATGATGACGGGAGCGCCGCTCGCCAGGGCCCGGGAGGTTCGCCCCCCAAATCCGCCGCCGCCATCGCCGCCCGCCTGGGCGGAGCGCGCCACCTGCCGGCCGCGCCGGGGCATTGCAGTTTTTGTTTTTTTGGGGGGGGGTCTACACCGCCCAACCCCCTCCCCCCCCCAAAAAATCCTCTTCACCCCCTCTTTGCCTCCATTCCCTTTTTCTTCTTCTTCTCCTTTTTAATTTTTTTAAAAATTATTTTTAATATTAATAACGGTGGTGGGAGCGAGGAGAGGGCACGGCGCATCTTGCTTCAGGGATGGAGAAGCTTTTTTGGGGGTCGCCGCAGAAGTTTTTTGGGGTTTTGAGGTTTTGGTGGAGAAGCTCTTTAGGGGTCGGTGCAGAAGTTTTTTTTTGGGGTTTTGAGGTTTTGGTGAAAAAGCTCTTTGGGGGTCGCTGCAGAAGTTTTTTGGGGGTTTTGAGGTTTTGGTGAAAAAGCTTTTTAGGGTCGCCGCAGAAGTTTTTTGGGGTTTTGAGGTTTTGGTGAAAAAGCACTTTAGGGGTCGGTGCAGAAGTTTTTTGGGGTTTTGAGGTTTTGGTGGAGAAGCTCTTTGGGGGTCGATGCAGAAGTTTTTTGGGGTTTTGAGGTTTTGGTGGAGAAGTTTTTTAGAGGTCGGTGCAGAAGTTTTTTTGGGGTTTTGAGGTTTCTCTCCTCTCCGTGCGCGTCCGGAAAGTTGGGAAAAGGGGTGACCGGGATGGGTTTTCGGGCGTTTTGTTCCGGTGGCTTCGCTTCTCTTGGAGGCAGCTGGGAGCTCGCACCTTGGTTCTGGAGAAAGAAAAGAAAAAAACCACCCTGGGTGGAAAAAATGGGTGGGAGAAAGGAAAAAAGAGGCAAAATCCGGCCGGTGGGAATGGCTGGGCAGCGTTGCTTTTTAGGGCGCTCCTGTTCCTGAGCTTTTCCACCTCCTCTCTGAGCCTGGAGGTTTTTTCCTGCCCATTTGTTGACCTGCAGGGACACCGGGGAGCAAAATCTCTCTGAAATTGGGGGAAAACCTTGAGAAAGAGCTGAGCTTTTTTAGGCGTTACTTTCCTTTTTTTCCCCCTCTCTCCTGCTTCTCTTTTCTCTGTCTCCTTTTCTCCTTTTTTTTGGATTTTTTTCCTTCCTTTTTTTTGTGTTTTTGGGGTTTTTTTCCCCTTTTTTCCTTCCAAGGCACTTGAGGAATTTCGCGTTGCTCGCCTGCGACTCGTCGGGAAGGACGCGCCATATTGAAAGTGACATATAATTATAATAATTACGGGCAATGAAAAGCGCGGCGATAACAGTTAAATTGTCCTGCAGCTGCGAGGCTTCTGCATGAATTGATTTTAGAAGTGGCTGGCGTTAAAAAGCGGCTCGTGGCAGAAACCCACCCGGGGGTTTCTGCCGTGCTCCCTCCTCGGCTTTTCTCCCCCCCCCCGCCCCCAAAATCGGCCTCGTTTCCACCTTCCCCCAGCAGATTTAAAAAAAAAATAATAATTAATAACAATAATAAAAAAAAGAGAAGCCTCTCCTTTCATTCCGTCCAGGGAAAAGTGAAAAGTTTGGCAGGAAATTCCTCGGCGAGCAGCACAAAACCTTCCCCCGTCCCATCCCCGGCCAAGCCGAGGCGACGCTCGAGAGAGAAAAATAAAAATCTGCCCTTTCCAAAGAGCTTAATTCGGAATTTTCCCACTTTTTTCCCTCCCTTCCTTCCAGTTTTAAATAGAACCTCATATTCCTCACGCTGAGAATTATATATATTTTTATTTTTTTTTTCCAGGGGATAAATTCCCTGGAAATCCAGATTTTTTTAAATTTTTTTAATTTTTTTTTAATTTTTTTTATTTTTGGCCACATTTCCCTTCGATTCGGGGGCTCGGAGGGAGGCGGCAGATGTTGGAAAGACGCCGGGCAAATCCAGTGTTGGGTTTCTCGGGCGGATAAACGCAGTTTTGCCCTTTTTCCCTGATTTATTGCAGAGGCGGGGAGGGCGTTTGGTCATAACTCTTTGTACCGTAACAATCCAAAAATAAAATAAAATAAAATAAAAACAAACCCCCCAAAAATATAATAAAATAAAATAAAAAGAGACAGAGAGAGCGGAGCTAAAGGCAGAAATGTCAGCCGGGAAATGCTGTCGGTGCCATTTAAGATTAGACCAAAAAGGGAAAAAAAAAAAAATAAATAAAGAGGGAAAATCGGATTTATCTCATTTATCTCTCCACTGTAACTCCCGTGCGCTCGAGATTTTGGCAGCCAGAGAGGAGCAAAAATAAAATCAGATTTTCGAGGCTCTGCTCCTCAAGAATCCCCCTGGAAAAGGGGAAAAAAAAAAAAATCCTCACCAAAGCAGCGCTAATAACGACAGGGCAGGGGGGCGGCGGGTGGGATCGCAGACTCGGCTTTTATTAGAGAATTCCATGTTCAGACCTAAGACAAACTCCAAAATCACAACACGTACAAAAAAATTAATAAAATAGAACTTTCTGTCGTTTTTTTTTTCTTTTTTTTTTTTTTTTTTCCTCAGCCTTGTAGGTAGTACTCGTTCTTTCAGTAGATTTTTTTTTTTTTTGCTTTTTAAAAAATAAAAATTAAAAACAAAAAGAAACCACCCCCCTCAAAAAAAACTAATTACAAAGGAACCCCCGGGCTTGATTAATTTACCAAAGAAGAAAAAAAAAATTTAAAAAAAAAAGAGGGAAATTTAAAAAAAAAAAAAAAAACAAACTAAAAACCAACAAAACAACCCAACTTATGTCAACCGTGCATGAAACATTTTTTACAAAATTAGGACAATGAACACCCCGAAAATGACATATATTGCAGCACTTCCATTAAATACAAGAGTTAGCAGGTTACTAACAGTGACACCAAGGGTAGAAACACGGCTAGGAGTCCTTTTTTTTAATTTTTATTTTTTCTTTTTCTTTTTTTTTTCTCGCTTTCCCTTTCTCTCCCTCCTCCTCTCTCTCTGTCTCCCTCCATCTCTTCACTTTTTAATTAATTATCATTATTATTATAATTATTCCATTTTGTTTGTAGAGGCGAGGGGGTGGGGAGGGGAGGGACAAGGAGGTGCAGGAAGGGCAAAAAAAAACCAAAAAATAATATTCAAAACGCGACCAGAAGCCTGATTTGTGTGTGTTTGTGCGTGTGTGGGTTCTTTTTTTGGTTTTTTTTGGGGAATTCGAGCTCAGGCGGCCCAAACTTTGTGGCCGCGCCCGGGGGTTTGTCCCACCAACACTCGGGTTCTTCCTCACAGCTCAGCCCACACCCCCCTCATCCTCTCGCCTCTCTTAAATCCAAATTTTTTCATCTCTTTTTCCTCTTTTTTTAAAAAATATCTCGCTTTCCATTCCCCCTCTCCCTCCTAAATCCAATTTTTAAATCTCTTTTTTGCTCTTTTTTTTTTTTAAATAACTCGCTTTCCATTCCCTCCCTTTTCATCCCTCTTTTTTTAATTTTTTTTAATTTTTTTTTAATTTTTTAATCTTTTTTTCTGTGTGCTTGCGCCTTCACTCGGCCGCTTTCTCTTTTTTTTAAATAACTCGCTTTCCATCCCCCCTCTCCCTCCTAAATCCAATTTTTTAATCTCTTTTTGCTCTTTTTTTTTTTAAATAACTCGCTTTCCATTCCCCCCACCTTTCCTTCCCTCTTTTTTTTTATTTTTTTTAAATAACTCGCTTTCCATTTTCCCCTCCTTTCCTTCCCTCTTCTTTTTTTTATTTTTTAAATTTTTTTCTTAATTTTTTTTCTTCACTCGGCCGCCTTCTCTTTTTTTTAAATAACTCGCTGTCCATTTTCCCCCCTCCTTTTCTTCCCTCTTTTTTTTTTTAATTTTTTTTAATAACTCTCTTTCCATTTTCCTCCTTTCCTTCCCTCTTTTTTTTATTTTTAATTTTTTTTTAAATTTTTTAAAATTTTTTTAATAACTCTCTTTCCATTTTCACCCCTCCTTTCCTTCCCTCTTTTTTTTTAATTTTTAATTTTTTTAAATTTTTTTTAACAACTCCCTTTCCATTTTCCTGCTTCCCTTCCCTCTTTTTTTTTTTTTTTT
>JADMLD010000671.1:90000-229672 GCA_017589585.1 Phylloscopus whistleri | reverse complement strand
CTGGGAGAGCTGGGAATGTTCCCCTGGGGAAGGGAAGGCTCCAGGGAGAGCTGGGAATGTTCCCCTGGAGAAGGGAAGGCTCCAGGGAGAGCTCAGAGCCCCTGGCAGGGCCTGAAGGGGCTCCAGGAGAGAGATTTGGGACAAGGGCTGGAGGGACAGGACACAGGGAATGGCTCCCACTGGGAAAAGGGAGATTTGGGTGGGAGATTGGGAATTCCTGACTGGGAGAGTGAGGAGGAGCTGGGCTGGAACTCCCAGAGGAGCTGTGGCTGCCCCTGCATTCAGCACTGGCAGGATAAAAAAAAAAGACCCAACAAAGAAACCAAACAGTTGTGCCCCTGACAGGAAAATGCCCCATGGAGTCGATTTCTCTAGGGATTGATGGATTGTGGAGCAGAGCTGGGTCAGCCCTCACCTGTGTGAGGTGCAGCCTGGGCTGGAATCACTCTCCAGCTGCTGGCTCTGCCCCGTGCCTCTGCCCTGCCCCTCCTGCTGGCATTCCTGCTGCTGCTGTGGATTTTTCGAGGTTCTGCCCGGGGCTGTCAGAAAGGATAACGACTCACGGAGCTGCTGTGTGACAGGGATGAGAGGGAATGGCTTGAAACTGAAGGATTGGGGAGATTTAGTGGGATATTGGGAAGGGATTCCTGGCTGGGAGGGTGACGTTGTTAAAGATTACACTGACACGGATTTTGATTTTAGGAGGTTGATAATGACTGTGTTTATTTCTGGGATTTTTTTTTAATAGTATGTTACAGAGAATAACTTAATTGGTGAAACAAAACCTTTTTAATTACATTGGTTAAACTAGAGGGACATCAAGAAGTTCTTTTTAGGGAGAGAATGTAAACAAAGGTTACAGATAGAAAAACATGGTTTTTGTGGACAGAAAACCCTCTGGGAAAAGAGTTTCAGAAAAACCAAAACACCTCAGGTACAAACCAGGGCTACAGGCGGGTGGGGAGGCCCTGGCACAGATTCCCAGAGAAGCTGTGGCTGCCCCTGGAGCCCTGGCAGTGCCCCAGGTTGGACATTGGAGCAGCCTGGGACAGTGGGAGGTGTCCCTGCCATGGCTGGGCTGGCACTGGAGGGGATTTCAGCTCCCTTCCCACCCAAACACCATTCCATGTTCTGGGGTTCATGGCAGCGGTGACTTTGGGATGCTGAGAGGTCCCCCAGCTGCTCAGGGTGAGCCAGGCACCCCAATCCCCTCAGGAATCACCTCCTTCTCCACTGGGACAGGCCCAGGGCAAGGAAAACCAGAGGAGCAGAGATCAGAGGAGCCAAAGCAAAGCAGGTGCAGCCCTGGTTTGTACCTGAGGTGTTTTGGTTTCTCTGAAACTCTTTTCCCAGAGAGTTTTCTGCCAACCACAGACACGTTTTCCTGACTGTGACCTTTGTTTGCATTCCTTTCCCTGGGAGGGACTTCTCCTTGCTGTCCCTCTGCTCTGACCAATGTGACTGAAGGAGTTTGTCTTTGTTTCACCCATTGGGTTGTTCTCTTAAAACAGTATAAAAGAGAAAAAATAACCAGAAATAAAGAGTCATTGTCAGCGTTCTGAGTCGTAGTGTGTGTGGTTGTGATCTTTAACAGCTCAGGCAGCTCTTGGAGCAGCAATGAGATTTCCTCTCCTCGTTAAGATATCGATCTGTGGCTGCACCGGATCCTCAGGGCACAGCTCAGGGATAAATCACCCTCAGGGCACAGCTCAGGGATAAATCACCCTCAGGACACAGCTCAGGGATAAATCACCCTCAGGACACAGCTCAGGGATGAATCACCCGGGCCAGGCAGCGCTGATTGTGATGGAGGAGCTGGGCTGTGTCTCACGGGAGGGCTCTCTCCACCCTGCTGCTCTCCATGCTCCTGGCTGTGTCCCGGGTTTGGCCTCTCCAGGGGTTTAACGTGGCCTGGAGCTGGGTGTGGGGCTGGAGCTGGGTGTGGGGCTGGAGCTGGGTGTGGGGCTGACTGGGGCTTCTGGAATATTTTTGGGATGGGTGTCACCGAGAATAGGAACATGTTTAAATTTCAATTATGTGGTCAGTGCAAGGGCAATGGAGATCATGGAATCACAGGGTTTGGGTGGGAAGGGACCTGAAATCCCAGCCCAGCTCACCCCTGCCATGGCAGGGACACTTCCACCATCCCAGGCTGCTCCAGCCTGGCCTGGGGCACTGCCAGGGCTCCAGGGGCAGCCACAGCTGCTCTGGGAATTCCAGCCCAGCCAGGAATTCCTCCTCAGTGTCCCATCTGACCCTGGGCTGGGTGACAGGGTGGCCATGGGGCACAGGTTGGCCTCGGTGACCTTGGAAGGATTTTCCAGCCTGGGGTTCTGGACGTGTGGTGGTTCCTGGATTTGGGGTGCCAGTCCAGGATAAAAGCACAGCCCAGAGCTTTCCAAAGCCCCAAACTCACCTCCCTGTGAGTCACCCATCCCTTTTCCCCTTTCATTCCACAGCCTTGCTCTTCCCATCCTTGTTCCCTGGGAGTGCTGAGCACATCCCCAGTGTCCTTCTGGAGCCTTCCCTGCTCCTCCTTGTGCTGCAGACACTTTAAATTCCCGGGGCAGGGAGCTGGGGCTGGGATTTCCCCCAGTGGAAGGTTGCTGACTCCGTGTTCAGCACTCCACGTGATGGAGGGGCTGGGATTTATATTCAATATTCAATATTCAAAATTCAATATTCAATATTCCCCACCATCTCCCTGCCCGTGGCTGCCTCTCCCAGTGCTGCTCAGCAGCCAGACCCAGGCAGGCTTGGAAAGCTCAGGAAAATTCATGGAGTGCTTCGTGCCAAGGACCTCAGCCAGGAGGAAAAAAAGGGCATTTTCCCTTTTTTTTCTTTTTTCTTTCCCTGGAAGAGGTTAAGAATTTAAAAGCTGCCTGATAAACATGCCTGGAGTTGTGGCTTGATCCCTGATGTCTGTGAAAGCATCCCAGATTTCTGTGGGAGATTGGGAAGGGATTCCTGCCTGTGAGGAGGCTGAAGCCTTGGAACAGAATTCCCAGAGCAGCTGTGGCTGCCCCTGGATCCCTGGCAGTGCCCAAGGCCGGGCTGGAGCAGCCTGGGATGGTGGAAGGTGCCCCTACCCATGGCAGGGGTGGAATAAATGGGATTTAAATCTCATCCCACCCAGCCCATCCTGGGATTTCACGTCTGTATTCCCCCAGGAATGCGTCTCCAGCAGCAATATTTAGGGAATGCCACTCCCGGGGTGCTGGAGGCCTGGCAGCTGAGCTCACCTGGTAATTAATTCATCAGCAGAACTGCCTGGAATTAGAGCTCTGCTCCGAGAGAGGCTCCTAATTGGGAGTTAATGGCTCATTAGTGCTGAGCGGATCAGCCCGAGAGCCCCGACAACACAAACAGAGCAATTAATGATTTTCAGGGAGTGGGATCCACCATCCCAGCGGCTGCTGCTGGCCCCGGGAGCACCGGGGTGGGGCAGGGCCAGGTGTGCTCTGGAGCAGCTGCGTTTGGGGGGCTCTGGGGGGGCTGCTGCCGAGGGGATTCCCTTTGGGAAGCCCTTTGGGGGTGTGGAAGGGCTGGGGTGGCAGCTGTGGGGCCTCCTCCCTGCTCACCCCAAACTGGGCACCTGGGAATGAGATGGGGGTTGGAAAAGGATGGGGAAAGCGAGCAGCAGGGGCTCCTGGCCAGAGAGCTTTCGGAATGTGAATCACAGAATTTCAGGAGGGGTTGGATGGGGAGGGATTTTGGAGCTCAGCCCACCCCTGCCCCTTTCCCCTATCCCGGGGTGCTCCAAGTCCCGACCAGCCTGGCCTTGGACACTTCCAGAGATGAGAAGGGGCTCCAGGAGGGCTGGAGAGGGACCTGGGAGAAGAAGTGACAGCACCCAGAGGGCAGGGCTGGGATATGGGGCAGGAATTGCTGCCTTTGAGGCCAGGGAGGCCCTGGCACAGGTTATTCCATGGATGGACAACCCCTGGGAGTGTCCAGTGCCAGGCTAGAGCAGCCTGGGGCAGGGGGAGGTGTCCCTGCCCAGGGCAGGGGTGGGATGGGATTTAAGATCCCTTCCCACCCAAACTAGGCTGGGATCATGTGGAAGCCTGGCAGCACCTCTGCAGCCCAGCAGGATTTTTTCCTGGAAGCAAAGCAGTGCCCTGATATTTAGGAATTGTCAGAATTCCCAACGCGTTAAATCCTGAATTCCCAACGCGTTAAATCCTGAATTCCCACTGCCTTAAATCCTGAAGTCCCAACGTCTTAAATCCTGAATTCCCAGTGCCTTAAATCCTGAATTCCCAGTGCCTTAAATCCTGAATTCCCAACGCCTTAAATCCTGAATTCCCAGTGCCTTAAATCCTGAATTCCCAGTGCCTTAAATCCTGAATTCCCAACGCCTTAAACCCTGAATTCCCAGTGCCTTAAACCCTGAATTCCCAACGCCTTAAACCCTGAATTCCCAACGCCTTAAACCCTGAATTCCCAGTGCCTTAAATCCTGAATTCCCAACGCCTTAAATCCTGAATTCCCAACGCCTTAAATCCTGAATTCCCAATGCCTTAAATCCTGAATTCCCAACGCCTTAAACCCTGAATTCCCAGTGCCTTAAACCCTGAATTCCCAACGCCTTAAACCCTGAATTCCCAGTGCCTTAAACCCTGAATTCCCAGTGCCTTAAATCCTGAATTCCCACTGCCTTAAACCCTGAATTCCCAACGCCTTAAACCCTGAATTCCCAGTGCCTTAAACCCTGAATTCCCAGTGCCTTAAACCCTGAATTCCCAGTGCCTTAAATCCTGAATTCCCAACGCCTTAAACCCTGAATTCCCAGTGCCTTAAACCCTGAATTCCCAACGCCTTAAACCCTGAATTCCCAGTGCCTTAAACCCTGAATTCCCAGTGCCTTAAATCCTGAATTCCCAGTGCCTTAAATCCTGAATTCCCAACGCCTTAAACCCTGAATTCCCAGTGCCTTAAACCCTGAATTCCCAGTGCCTTAAATCCTGAATTCCCAGTGCCTTAAACCCTGAATTCCCAACGCCTTAAACCCTGAATTCCCAGTGCCTTAAACCCTGAATTCCCAGTGCCTTAAACCCTGAATTCCCAACGCCTTAAATCCTGAATTCCCAACGCCTTAAATCCTGAATTCCCAATGCCTCAAATCCTGAATTCCCAGTGCCTTAAACCCTGAATTCCCAGTGCCTTAAATCCTGAATTCCCAACGCCTTAAACCCTGAATTCCCAGTGCCTTAAATCCTGAATTCCCAATGCCATAAATCCCGAGCCGGTTCTGAAACCTTTAGGGAAAAAAAAAAAAAAAAAAAAAAAAAAGGTGTCGTTTGCCCTAAAATGGCAAAAAATGCTCCAGACTCGGAGGCTTTTAAGGCAGCCCGGGGAGAGCTAAATCAGCACGATGGGGATGGCAGGCAAGGCCGGGATGTAAAATTAGAAACCCCTCGCAGGCATGTGGGCATCAGGCTGGGATGTGGCGGATCAGGATTGATCCTGCCGGGAATAACGAGCCTGCAGGATGGCAGCACATCCCGGGATGGATCCTGCAGGGAATAACGATCTGCTGGATGGCAGCACATCCCGGGATGGATCCTGCTGGATGGCAGCACATCCCGGGATGGATCCTGCTGGATGGCAGCACATCCCGGGATGGATCCTGCTGGGAGTAACGAGCTGCTGGATGGCAGCACATCCCGGGATGGATCCTGCCGGGAGTAACGAGCTGCTGGATGGCAGCACATCCCGGGATGGATCCTGCCGGGAATAACGAGCCTGCAGGATGGCAGCACATCCCGGGATGGATCCTGCCGGGAATAACGAGCTGCTGGATGGCAGCACATCCCGGGATGGATCCTGCAGGGAGTAACGAGGCTGCTGGATGGCAGCACATCCCGGGATGGATCCTGCCGGGAATAACGAGCTGCTGGATGGCAGCACATCCCGGGATGGATCCTGCCGGGAATAACGAGCTGCTGGATGGCAGCACATCCCGGGATGGATCCTGCCGGGAATAACGAGCTGCTGGATGGCAGCACATCCCGGGATGGATCCTGCCGGGAATAACGAGCTGCTGGATGGCAGCACATCCCGGGATGGATCCTGCCGGGAGTAACGAGCTGCTGGATGGCAGCACATCCCGGGATGGATCCTGCTGGATGGCAGCACATCCCGGATGGATCCTGCCGGGAATAACGAGCTGCTGGATGGCAGCACATCCCGGGATGGATCCTGCTGGATGGCAGCACATCCCGGGATGGATCCTGCAGGGAATAACGAGCTGCTGGATGGCAGCACATCCCGGGATGGATCCTGCCGGGAATAACGAGCTGCTGGATGGCAGTGAGCCCTAATTAACCCTCTTGCCTGCGGGATCGGGGTGGGCACGGCCTCCCTCCCTCCCTCCCTGCTGCAGGAAATGATTTCCCTGTGCCACCCTCGGCAGGGTGGGAGCAGCATCCAGCGACTCTGAGCCTCACCCGCCTCTGCTGCGGGAAATGCCGGGCCTGGGGGGTTTGGGGATGGTTATCCCAGGTGTTTTGGGATCTGTGTTCTCCTCCGGGAGAGCTTTGAGGATGCTGCGGGTGGAGGAGCAGCTGGATGATGTGGAGCACCTGGGGGGATCAGGAAAATGTGTCACCCGGGGGGGAAAATCCAACATGGAATTGCTGAGGCCGTGGAGATGCTGTTTGGGAATTTATTTTTTTTCCTAGGGGAAAAGGTTTTCCAAGCTGGGGAGGTCCCAGTGAGGTCTCTGCTCTCTGTGTGGGAAGGGGGAACTGCCCCATCCCTGGGAGTGTCCCAGGCCGGGCTGGAGCAGCCTGGGGCAGGGGGAGGTGTCCCTGCCCAGGGCAGGGGTGGGATGGGATGGGATTTAATGTCCTTCCCACCCAAACCACTCTGTCATTCCGTGATATTTGTACATCTTGGTGCCTCCACGGCCCAGCGAGGAGCGTGTGGGTTCCTGAGGAGCCTTTGGCAGCCTGGCAGGTGCTGCCAGCGCTGATCCTCCCTTTGCTGGGATCCCTGCTCCCCTGGTGTCAGGCAGGGAGTGTCTGTCAGCTCTGGCAGGTGCTGCCAGCACTGATCCTCCCTTTGCTGGGATCCCTGCTCCCCTGGTGCCAGGCAGGGAGTGTCTGTCAGCTCTGCCTGCCACCAGCTCTGTTTAGTTCAAGGGATGTGGTGTTAGAGCCGTGCAGGGCTCTGAAATACGTGACAGGAGCTGCTGGGAGCGGGGACTGGGGTGTTCCCAGTGCCAGACAGATGGATGCAGGTGAGGAGCTGCAAAAGCTGCTGGAGCGCAGCCTGGGCAGCTGTCTGGGGCACAGAGGAGCAGAAGGATCCCTCAGAATGGGAGCTTTGGGCTTGTCAGGGCTGCCAGGGGCTGGTGATCCCCTTTTCCAGGCTCTGGGATCAGCCCTGGGATTCCCCTGGGAGCACGGGGGTGCAGTCAGGGTTCTCCAGGAATTTTAAACCTTGGGATCCCACGAGGGGATGCTGGAGGAGGTTTGCACAGAACTGTGGAATGTCAGAGCTGGAAGGGAGCCACAGGATCATGGATTCGGCTCCTGGCCCTGCACAGACACCCCAAAATCCCACCCTGGGCATCCCTGGAGCTCTTGGGAATGTGCTCATTCCCTGGGGAGCCTGGGCAGTGCCCAGCACCCTCTGGGGAAGAACCTTGCCCTGAAATCCATCCCGACCCCCTCTGGCACAGCTCCAGCCCTTTTCCCTCCCCCATGATTGATTTGGGGGGGTCTCTCCTTGAATTCCAAGCTGGGGCTGCGGGTGAGGAGCAGGAACCACAGAGCAGCTTTGCTGGAAGCAGTTCTGGGGATGAATGGATGGTCCCAGAGTGTTCCAACAAATCCATCCCTGCGCTGAACCAGCGGCACCAAACCCCCAGGGGTTATTCCCAAACACAGCTCCCTGCTGCCTGCTGTAAAATCCTGCAATCCCAGACTGGTTTGGGGTTGGGAGGGACCCTAAAACCCATCCAGCTGCACCCCCTGCCGTGGGCAGGGACACCTTCCCCTATCCCAGGCTGCTCCAAGCTCCATCCAGCCTTGGACACTTCCAGGGATGGGGGTCCCACAGCTTCTCTGGACAAGCAGAGGTGGATGATCCCTCTCTGCATCAACCCTGATGCTGGCACAGCTCAGAAAGTGGCTGAGGCTTCGTGTTCTGTTTGAACTCATCCTCCCAGCCGTCCTGTTCCCATGGGGGGGCTGCAGGCAGGGATGCTGGCACGGAGCAGGCCCAGGGATGCTCTGCCCCGCTGCCCACCCCAGGAAATTGTCCCTTTCCTCACGATTTTGCACCCAGGGAGGCGTCTCTGGGTGCCTGGGGGCGTTGGGAGGGCTGCAGAGGGAAGCTCTATTTTGGGGCTGAGCCCATATGGCCGGGTGGGTGTTTGGAGGAGCGGCTGTGAGGGGAGGGCTGGGCTCAGCCTCGCCGTGCCAATGTTCTCCTCTGGAGAGCAGGAATTATTGTCAAGATCTCTTTTTTTTTTTATTATTTCTCACTGGTCCCCAGGCTTCCCTCAGGTGTTGGTCTGACCTCCACCAATCTCCTGGGATTTACTAGAACATTCCTGTCTCCCCGTGGCTCTTCCCCATCATTCCCAACATCCCCTCATTTCCAGCTGCACTCTGGAGCTCTGGCTCCAGGAAAAGCAGAACCAGCTCCTTTTTTTTTTTATTATTTTTTAAGGAAAATCCCTCTGAGACCATGGAGTCCAACCATTCCCAGACTGCCCCACGTCCCCACATCCACAGGGCTTTGGAATTCCTCCAGGGATGGGGACTGCCAGGGCTGGCCAGCCCTTGGCATGAAGGAATTTTTTCCTGGCACAGATTCCCAGAGAGGCTGTGGCTGCCCCTGGATCCCTGGAAGTGTCCCAGGCCAGGCTGGACAGGGCTTGGAGCAGCCAGGGACAGTGGAAGGTGTCTCTGCCCATGGCAGGGATGATGGGATGATCTTTAATTTCTCTTCCAACCCAAACCAGTCTGGAATTCTCTGTTCAGCATCAGGAACGTTTCCACAGGGCTGTGCTGTCAGGAAAAATCTGGGAATACTCGAGGCTGTTGGGAGCTCTGGAGAGCATCCTGGGCATTTCTCCAGGGCACGGATGGATGGGCAATTCCAGTTTTTATCCCAACCCCGTTTTACCCCTGGGAATCCAAGGAGAGGGGGATCCACTGCCTCTCCCATTCCCATCCCCCTTTCCCCCCCTGCCCTTCCCGGAGCAGGGAGTGCAATCCTGCCCTTCTGGTGCTGCTGAGTCAATCCCAGCCGGGTGGGAGGGGAGTGATGCAGACCTGGGGAGGTGGCAGATGGCTCTGGGAAAGGATCCTGCTCCAGGGAGGGGGCTGCAGGGGCTGGGAGGGGCCCTGACGCATTCCAGCCCGAGGGGAGAGGAAAGGAGCCCAGCCTGGGGTTGGGATTTAAAAAAAAACCAAAAAAAACAAACCAGGAGAGGATAAAAATAGCAGATTCTCCCAGCCAGGATTAATTGTTGCGTGGAGTGTGTGTTGTTGCATGGAATGTTTGATCAGACAACTGCTCCTGCCTCTGCTCTGCTCCAAAAGGATGGAAAGCCCTGCTCCGGGCCTGGAGGCTGCCAAACTTTCATTTTCCCTTCTTTTTTTGATACAAAAAACAGAAGTTCTTCACCTGCCAGCAGCCCATTGCGTCCCTGGATGTGGGAGCAGGAGCAGGATGTGCTCTCCTGGGCTGCTTCCATGGGATTTTGGAAACTTGCTGTGATTTAGGCTAAGGATAGTCCTGGCAAAGGGCAGGATGAGCTGCTGAGGGTGCCAGGGAAATCTGGGGGTGTGAGGGATTAAAAAGTGTCCCTGGAAGAGGCCTGGCTGATAAGGAAAATACCTCTGGTGTCAGGGCTCTGTGTAAATGTCAGGAATGAATGAGGCAGGAGGTATTTATGAGTGGAGATAAACAATGTGATGGACTGAGGAGCAGGGCAGGAGCCTGGGGCTGCTCCTCAGGGTGAGGAGAAATGGAGGGTTTGGGATAAAACCGAGTCTGAGCGACAGGAGTGTGATCTGGAGCTGTGGGATGGTGGAATGGTTTGGGTTGGAAGGGATCTTAGAGATAATCTTGGTTCCCTCTTGCACACAGAATTCAGGTGTTAAATCTGAATTCCCAGAGCAGCTGTGGCTGCCCCTGGGTCCCTGGCAGTGCCCAAGGCCAGGCTGGATGGGGCTGGGAGCAGCCTGGGACAGTGGGAGGTGTCCCTGCCCATGGGTTGCAATTAGATCATCTAATGAATTATTTGGGCTGATCATCTTCCAGCCCAAATAATTCTGGGATTCTGTGCTGTTTTCATGGATTCATAAAAGGCTTTCATGGTTGGTACCTTTGGGGCACATATTGTGTCTTCCATTTCCGGAGATGCTGTATTTTTTTTTTTTCCCCTTTACCCAAAATTGGTTTTTATGGAAAAATTGCCTCAGCATCCTCTCAGGGAACAATTCCCAATTCCCAATCTCCCAGCCAGCCCTGCCCTCTGGCAGTGGGAGCCACTCCCTGTGTCCTGTCCCTCCAGCCCTTGTCCCCAGCCCCTCTGCAGCTCTCCTGGAGCCCCTCCAGGCCCTGCCAGGGGCTCTGAGCTCTCCCTGGAGCCTTCCCTTCTCCAGGGGAACATTCCCAGCTCTCCCTGGGGCCTTCCCTTCTCCAGGGGAACATTCCCAGCTCTCCCTGGAGCCTTCCCTTCTCCAGGGGAACATTCCCAGCTCTCCCTGGAGCCTTCCCTTCTCCAGGGGAACATTCCCAGCTCTCCTGGAGCCTTCCCTTCTCCAGGGAACGTTCCCAGCTCCCTGGCCACGGATTGCCAGAACATTCTGGAGCACTTCAAGCCATCATCACTTTAATCAGGGAGCAGCCTTGCTCTGGGGCTGGGGAAATGTCGATGCCAAGAATAGCTGGGGGCTGTTCCTGGGGAGCTGGGGGTGCTGGAGCTGCAGCCCCACACCCTGGGGAGCCCTCTGCACTTCCCAGGCTGCCAGCTGAACTTCCATGGAAGGACAGCAGCACTGCAGGGGCAGAGGGAGAGCCTGAGAGCTGAAACCCCCCTGGTGTGGGGGCTGACCCCCGGGTGTGTCCCCACTGCCTGGCTGATGGCAGACCTCAGCCACCTGTGTGAACATCAGGATTTCCCGGTTTTCCTCAGGTGAATGGGATGAACCAGCTGCCATCCCTGGGTTTGGGCTGAAGCTGTGGCTGCCCCTGGATCCCTGGAGGTGTTCCAGGCCAGGCTGGAGCAGCCTGGGGTAGTGGGAGGTGTCCCTGCCCGTGGCTGATCCTTGATTTCCCCTCTGACCCAAACCATTCCAAGATCCCATCGTTCCCTCTGCACTCCTGGAAGAGCAGAGGTTGCTGTGGGAATCCTTTTCCCTCCCTCAGTCCTACAAGAGCCTCGTGTGTTTTTATCTCAAGTGCTAATCAGGCTTTGCTCTTCCCTTCGTGGGCCTTAAATCACAATTGTGAATTAGCTCAGTTGTCAGGAACTCATCAGGCTTTGCTGTGTGATTCCTGTCTAACTGGTGTTTTACAGATAAAGCTGCAGGTTTAAGGCAGATCAACCCCCAAAATGCACAGGGAGGAGCCCCTGGCTCAGCTCCAGGGGTTGTAACCTGCAGGGCAGGAGCTTTTCCTAAGGAAAAAAGGTTAAAAGACCTGACAAAAAGAAGGATATTTGTGCATTTTGGCCAGGAATTCCTGCTGCAGATTCCTCTTCCTCCCAATCCTAGGGCACAGAGATGCCCTTTTTGTGGCTGTTGGGGCCACGTGCTGCTGCCTCGCTGTAATTCCCAATTAGCTCCCAGCTAATTCCCTCTTTCCCCGCTGGTGAAGATGAACTTTTCCCTGTTGGGAAGGACACCCGGTGTCCCAGCAAACTGCATCCCAACGGCTGAAGGTGAAATTTCTGGCATTCCTTCGGAGAGGGGAAAGAGCCAGGGAACCTTTGGGTGCCAGGATTGCTTCTGAGGCCTCTCCCAGGGCAGGGGGGGAGCTGTGAAAAGCTGATGAATGATCTGTGATTTCCCAGGCAGTGGACTCAAATGGGATAAATAACAGGGCTGGGATTCTTTTCAAGGCAATTGGTGATGAGCTCTGGAAAAGAGCCGGCTCCATCTGGGCCCTTTGGAAATTTGGAAGTAATTGGAGGGATTATTAGAGGGTGGGATTAGCCAAAGCATTTATTTACAGCTTTTTTTTTATTATTATTATAATTTTGGCCTCCATCTGCCCCCTGGTTAATCCGGGGATGCAGCTCCGAGCTGGGCTGACAGTGAGTCCCAGAGTCATGGAACGGCTTGGGTTGGGAGGGAATTTAAGGATAATCCCATGGAATGGCTTGGGTTGGGAGGGAATTTAAGGATCATCCCATGGAATGGCTTGGATTGGGAGGAAATTTAAGGAGAATCCCATGGAATGGCTTGGGTTGGGAGGGAATTTAAGGATCATCCCATGGAATGGCTTGGGTTGGGAGGGAATTTAAGGATAACCCCATGGAACGGCTTGGGTTGGGAGGGAATTTAAGGATCACCCTTAACTTTTCACACCTTCCACCATCCCAGGGTGCTCCAAGCCCCATCCCAGTGGCCTCGGACACTTCCAGGGATGGGGCAGCCACAGCTGCTCTGGGTTCCCCATGTGCATCAAAAGCATTCCCTGTTTCTGGAGCGATGGAGAGGGGTTTTATTGGCTATTTGGGGATATTTCTACTGGAATCTGTTCATTGCTGTACCCACCCAGGTGGGATTTGTGTGCAGGCAGAGCTTTGCTGGCTCCCAGAGCCCTCGGTGAGGGAGGCCGAGCTGGGAGCAGGGAACAAAACAGCTCCAAAGCCTTTTCCTTTGACAAACAGCTGCTTAATTCCATAATAAATAACTGCACTGCAGGCAGCCTGTTTGCTTCCAAGCCAGAGCTGGGAATTTATCCTGCAGATGAACGTCAGTCGTGTGGGGAGCTGGGGCAGAGGGGAGCAGGCCCGCGGGCGGGGTGGAGGCGGCGCAGGCCGCGCAGGCCGCGGGTCCTGCTGAGGGGGAAAAAGCTCAAAAAATGAAAACCCTTCCATGGCAACAGCAGGAATTGGGGTGGGGATGGGAATGCAGATGGATCTGGGTCTGGAGATGTGGATGCAGAAGGGGATGGGAATGCAGATGTGGATGTGGATATGGATGCAGATGTGAATGTGGATGCAGATGTGGATATGGATATAAATGTGGATGTGGATACAGATGTGGATGTGGATATGGATGCAGATGTGGAATCCCACATTCAATCCCTAAGGAAGTCCCAGTTGGAGTCAGGGCTGAGGCGCGGGAGGGGAAGCTCTGGGCTCTGCTGCTGAAGCTGCTCCTGAGCAGCTGCAGAGCGAAGGGCACAGCTGGAAGAGGAGCTCACTCAAATTGCCATTTCTCTCGGAATTGCAGGCTTTTCCTAAACCCTTTAGGAGCGGGATTGCTTCCTCTCCACTTCATAAACAGGAGCACCTGGGCTCCGGGTGAAAATTCACTGGGAAGTACAAAATATGTCCTGGGGGAGGCTGTGGGGTGGCTCTGGGTGTGCTCCTGCAGGTGTGAGGCCTCCCTGGCAGTGGGAGCAGCACCCGGTGCTAAAATCCCTGGATTCATATTTTCCTCCCAAGAGGTAAAGTGGGAAAGAGAGTTTTGTCTTGTGATCAGCAGCAAAACCAGCACTGATTCCATCAGCAGTGGCACGGAGTGGGATAAACTGGAATTTTCCTGGCTGTGTGTCGCATTCCATCCCACTCCCCCTCGCCGCTGTTTTTCCTGTGCCTTCCCGAGTTCCTTCCCTTTCCTCCTGGCTCCTGGTGAGCCAGGCAGGGGATGTGTTTGCAGAGGTGGATGGAGCTTCCTGAAACCCAAATGTCACATTTCCACTTGGCTGCGTGAGGAGCAAATGGCAGCGTAATTCTATTTACAGATTTCTACAGAGAGTGGTTAAAAATAATATTAATAATGATGATGATAAAAAAAAAAGAGAAAAGCAGGGTTTCTTCTGGAAGCCTCCAGCAATCCATGATCATCACCTCCCTCTGATTGCCAGGGGTCACCAGGGTGGCTGGGTCTGGTGCTTGAGGGGACATTTCTCCAGGGTGGGAGGAAGAGGAAGGGCAGCGTTGTGCCTCTTAGTCATGGATTTTATTCCCTGGTAATCTTTTGGAGCTGGAGCCCAGCCTGGCAGCGATGGACGTGGGAGCAGATTGCTGCTGAGGCCTTTGAGGAGGAATAAATGCATTTTGTAGGACTGGCTGCTGGCTGAGGGGTTGGCGTGTGCTGAGGAGGGGCTGGTTTGGTGTTCATGGAGATGAGGGAAATAGGGAATAACTCAGGAATACTTCAGGGTCTGACAAGTCCCATTTGCCCTTACAGCTCCTTCTGCTTCAGTGCCAGGGTCCTCAGGTAGCCCCGATGTCCCTTTGGCAGCAGCACCTCCACAAAGGGTCTGTAAACGTGTGGGGAATGGATTTGTAGGGGATTCCCAAAGCCTGACTGAAATCTCACACGGTTCTGTGCTGTTGTGTGCAAACTCTGAGATAAAACAGGCTGGCTTAGAGGCCATAGGACAGGACAGACATTGCTGGGAGAGAAATGGAGCTGGAAACAAGTTTCAAACCATGGCCTTGCAAACAGAGCAGATACTTTGGAGAATTAGAACTGAGAAAGAGGCATTGTAGTAGGACCCATGGAGAATTAGACCTGAGAAAGATGCACTGTAGTAGGGCCCATGGAGAATTAGAACTGAGAAAGAGGCATTGTAGTAGGACCCATGGAGAAATAGAACTGAGAAAGATGCACTGTAGTAGGACCCATGGAGAAATAGAACTGAGAAAGAGGCATTGTAGTAGGACCCATGGAGAATTAGAACTGAGAAAGAGGCATTGTAGCAGGACCCACCAGGAGTATTTTCAGATGACTGGCTCAGAAGCATTAGCAGCGTGGTGTGGCAAAAGCTGATGGGCCAAGAAAAGCTTATAATGGATTGGAATTAGGAAATGGTCTGGCTTCTGATTGTGATGGCCTGAGTTGTGACATCTGCACCATCTCACCCTTCACATGAGACTGAGAATGGAATAAAATCTTTTAAAACGCCTCTCAGGAGCCCCTAGGTTGGAGTCTCAGGAGTCTCTAGGTCAGAAAAGGGTTTTTCTGGCAAATATGTAGGTGGGGATTCCTCAGCTCCGCCCCTTCCACTGCTGTTGGCCCCTTTCCCCTTGGGAATGAGGATTTAACAGCTGTAGAATCCTAAAATCACGGAATCCTTACAGGAAAGGGAAAGACTTCTAAGGCTATCAAGTCCAACCATCAGGCAACACACTGCCCCATGTCCCCAGTGCCACACCCACAGGGCTCTGAAGTCCCTCCAGGGATGGGGACTCCACCTCTGCCTTGGACAACCCTTTCCATGAAGGAATTTTCCCTAAAATCCAACTAAACCTCCCCCGGTGCATCGTTTCCTCCAAACAAGGGCAGGCCAATGCTTTTTTTTTTTTTTTTTTAAATACATTTAAACCCATAAAATCTATTTCATGGTATTCTCCACGATTTCCATGCATCCCCAATTTCCTGGCACTGGTGGAAGCTTTTTTTCCTCCCTTCTTCTCGTAGGGATGACGTGCCAAGCCAGGACGTCCTACACGGAGGACGAGGTGCTCTGGGGCCATCGCTTCTTCCCGGTGATCTCCTTGGAGGAAGGGTTCTTCAAAGTGGATTATTCCCAGTTCCACGCCACCTTCGAGGTGCCCACCCCGCCCTACAGCGTGAAGGAGCAGGAGGAGATGCTCCTCATGTCCTCGCCCCTGATCCCGCCCGCCGTCAGCAACAGCAAGGAGAGGAACAACTCCGTGGAGTGCCTGGATGGGCTCGACGAGGTGGGCACAAAGCTGCCCTCAAAACTGCAGAAAATCACCGGGAGGGACGACTTCCCGAAAAAACTGCTCAGGATGAGCTCCACCACCTCGGAGAAGGCCTACAGCATGGGCGACCTGCCCATGAAGCTGCAGCGCATCAGCTCGGTGCCCGGCAACTCCGAGGAGAAGCTGGGCTCCAAGACCACCAAGATGATGTCGGATCCCATGAGCCAGTCGGTGGCGGAGCTGCCCCCCAAGCTGCAGAAGCTCTCGGGGGGCGGGGGCAGGATGGAGGGGAACCTCCCGCCCAAGCTGCGCAAAATGAACTCCGACCGCTTCACATAACGCGCCGGGGCCGGCCGGGGATGGGGGGGATCCCACAGGGCTGGGCCAGCGGGGGCTGCCGGGGGGCTGGGGGCCGCCCCGGAGCCGGGATGGACTGGAGGGAGCCGGGATGGACCGGGGGGGAGCCGGGACGGAGCCGGTGCTCCAGGAGGCGGGAGCGTCCCGCGGGATTCCCAGCGAGGGCGGCGTCCTTGGCGTGTCGGATCCCAGCGCATGCAATAATAGTGTGCAACCTCTGCATCTAGTCCATGGCATGACTCCTCCTGTATTTATACTCTGTAGCCCGAAAAAACACGCGCAGAGGGGCCTTCCTTCCCCCTGTATTCCCCAGGGAATAGGGACAAGGCGGAGCGGGGAGCTTGCAGGGTAAGTTGAACTTGAGTTGAAAGCCTTTGGGTTTGTTTTTTTGTCCGTGATTTGCTCACCCAAGTTGTTTGCTGCATGTGGTTTTTGGGTTTTTTTTCCTCCAAGGAGGTGTTTTAGTTCACTCCTCACACCAAATCTGCTCGCCTTAAATCCACTGCTGGTTTCTAGTTTGGTTTCAGGTTTTTTGTGGGTTTTTTTTGGGGGGGAGAGTTGTTCCCTGTGTCAAAGCTACTGCGAAAAAAAAAAATCTGTATTTCATCAGGCTTTGTTTAGAGAAGAAACTTGTGTTCTTAAGCCTGGGCAAAGTGATAAATAAATGACTCAAGTTCACACTTTAGGTACAATTAGTAACATTTTTATAAAATCTTTGTGATTTATATGTGGAAGAAAATCAGCAGGACGTGCTTGATTTCTCCTGTTGCTGAAACGGCCAACGATGAAAAAAAGCTGAATGTGCCCGTGGTGCCAAGCAGGCTCTGCTGTTGGAGGAACTGCACCCCAAAAACAGAGCCCCCATTCCCCCCATCCCTCTGGGCCTGGATTTTCCTGCCAGGCAGGGGAGGGTGGTCCCAAGCCGGGACCTCATTCCTTCCTGCTTTTTGCGCTGAAAACCTTGGTTTGGTTTGGTTTGGTTTGGTTTGGTTTGGTTTGGTTTGGTTTGGTTTGGGGTCAGACCAAGGTTTGACCTTGTTCTGAGCTGAAGGCCACCCTGGGGGTTTCAGAAGGAGTCAAACGTTGGATGAATGTTGAAATGCTGGGGTTGATTCCTCTCTGGTTGTGTTTGGGTCTCCTTTGCCCACCCGGTTTGGGATCGAGCCAGGGTGAGGCCTGGTGGAGCACCTCCCCAAAAGCCGAAGGGTTGAGGTGCCCATGGACGCCCTGGGCCGTGTTTGGGGCCTTCCCAGAGGCTCCCTGGAAGAGGTTTGGGGTAGATGGAGGGATGGGTGGGTAGGAAAGCTGTAGCTTTTTATCTTCTTCTCTGTTGGACCGGGATTAAATGCTCAAGAGACGGATTTCGTGTTGGGACTCAGATGTTTATTGATTCTTATCCATGTTACAGTCTCACAAGCTGTGAGTTCTGGCTAACAAAGTGAAAAATGGCTCTGTCTCTCTCCCTCTACAAGGCCTTTTAAGCACAAACTATCCAATTATGAAATGACACCTAAATTATTTTTACTTTTACCCCAATACCCAACCACCCATGGCCTGCAATGTGGATTTTTCTCCCCAATCACAAAACACCCCCCAGCCCATGGAGAAGAAGGTGAAAAAGAAGGGCTCAGCCTCTGCCCTAAACCCCCCACCTTGCTTTATATCCATCCCTGCATTCTAACCCCTGAAACTCTGAGTTTTGCCCCCTGTGCTGTCACACACTTCCATCCCAACCACAGCCCCACAGTCCCAGCGCTGTCACTCAATTTTGGGAGCCTTTTCCCCGGCCTCGGGTGGGATGCAGGGTTTGCTGGGGGGTCAGTGCCTGGCAGCACAGAGAGCCTGGAATGCTCAGTGCTCAGGTTCCAGCAGAACTCCCTCCCAGCAGCAGCCAGGGGCAGAGCTCCTGGGCCATCCCGTGGGTGAAACCCCTGGGATCACATCCAGGTGCTCCCAGGTGTGGGCAGAGCAACATCCAGGGATGGGCACCTCTGGCTCCTGGCCCACCCTGCAGCCACTGCTGGGTAATTAATGACAGAGCTGATGGGTTTTGAGGAGAAAATTGGGATTTTATAGATGCTGGCGCGGAGCAAGGAAGCCCAGCACTGCTGGAGCTGGCTCAGCCACCAGATTCCCTGGAAGTGTCAGTGTGTGGCTGTCACTGTATTCCCAGGGATTTTGGACAATTCCCAGAGTTCCTTTCCACGCTTTATCCTGATCTTCTCTTATTCTTTTCTTACTCTATTCTAATTCTATTGGTTTTCCTTATTCTATTTTGTTTCTTAAATTTATTCTTATTCTTACTCTTAATATATTCTATTTCCTATTCTCATTCTTGAGCTAGCCTTGTTCTAGTCTATAGCAACTCTATTCTAACTTTAATTCTAATCTGATTTTAATTTCTAATTCTGTTCTATTTTCTCTAGTCTATTCTAATCTATTTTTTCCTTTATATTTTCTATTCTCTACTGTCCATTCTATTTTCTTTTTTCTCTTTTTTCTCTTTTTTCCCTTTTTTCTCTTTTTTCCCTTTTCTCATTTTTCTCTTTTCTCTTTTCCTATCCCTTTTTAGTCCATTGTATTTCCTGACTCTGGCACAGCAGCCCAGGTGCAATTTTATCTCCCCAAATCTAATAAGAAACATTCCAGGGAGAAGAGCTGGAGCTGGCAAAAACCCTCCAAACACCCCATGGAAGTGGGGCAAAAACTGGGAAAGGAGCCTCCTTTAATCCAATTAATAAAGTTGGGATTACCTGGAAAATTCTGATTTTTAAATGAAAACGTGCCAAAAAAAGAGCAAACACTAGGGGAATTATTGCTGTGGCAAAAACCACTCTGGGTGCTGGAGGGGCCAGGATTGTTGTGTTTTAAATCCATCCCTGCTGGATGTGGAATTCCCGAGGTTTGTGGCTGGGATTGAGGTACAAACACAGCCACCCGTCCATATTTATTTGTTTTAGGGACTTCCTCGTGTTCATATTTCATTTTTATGGTGTGCTGGCTTTATTTTAATGAATTAATGAACATCTGAACCCAGCCCTTGCTTCTGCTCATTAAAACAGAACTGTAATTAATGATTGATTGATTGATTGACTGATCGATGGCACAGCCGGTCTGTGTTCTCTCCTGCTGAATTCCCGCTTGGATTCTCCTGGAAATTGTAAATATTTCAATTAAAATAAAAGAAATAAAAGAAATAAAAGCGTTTTTTTGGGCATTCAGTGTCTCTCTGGATACATGTTCAAGTTTGGTTTGAGTTCTAGAGTCAAACTGGGGCAGTTTTAAGGCCTTTGTCACTTGTCCCCCCCACTTTTGTCACTTTAATAAAATTATCAATAATAAACTCTTGGATTTCCTCCTCTCACCTTGGGGGGCTGGTGAAAATCAAATTTTTTTTGCTCTAAAATGCAGCAAAAAAGAAAAGCTGGGTTGGGTTGAGTGGTGTTTCAAGGCGCTCACAGTCCTTTGGGAAAGGCCTTTCCCTGTCCATGGAAAAGTGGGAATTTCCATCGTTATTGCCCAAATCCAGCCCCAGGAGGCAGCGGGAGCTGTCAGATCCCCAGCAGAGCTTCCCCTGTGGGTTTGGGTGTAAATTCAGTGTCAAATTCGGGGTCTGAGGGGAAATTTTAGTGCTGGGAACCAGCACTTGGGGAGCAAAATAATAATAATAATAATAAAATTAAAATGTTAACAATAAAAACGAATGTAAATATAACAATGATAATAATATAAACACAAATATAATTTGTTAATAATAAAATATATAAAATATAAAATATAAAATATAAAATATAATATATAATATATAATATATAATATGTAATATGTAATATGTAATATGTAATATAAAATGTATATTATGTAATATATAATATATAATATATAATATATAATATATAATATATAATATATAATATATAATATATAATATTGTGTATTGTATATAGTATATAGTATATAATAATGAATATGAATATAATAATAATGAATATGAATACCAAAATAATTAATATGAATACAGCAATGTACAATATAATATAATATAATTATGAGATATGATATGATATGATACGATATAATATAATATAATATAATATAATATAATATAATATAATATAATATAATATAATATAATATAATATAATAATATTGGCATCTGATGGAAATTTTAGTGCTGGGGACCAGCACTTGGAGACTGAAATAATAAATATAAATACAGATATAAATAGAAACACAAATATAAATACAAATATAAAGACAATTATAAATATAATTTGTTAATAATAAATAAACAATATAGTCTATAATATCACAATATAACTATGATAATAATGAATCCATAATGGTACAATAACATAAAAATTAACAACAGCAATAATGATTATAACAGTAATAACAAGCAATAAATAATAAGCAATACTAATGAATAATCAATAATTTTGCTGAGTGTTAAAGCCCCTCCCATCCAGGTTAACTCCCTGTTTCCAAACTCCTGTGTTGATTCCCTGCTCTGATGGCTTGGGGTCAGCCCCAGGCAGAGGCAGAGTTTGGGGCTGTGGGGCAGGATGGGGCTGGGACCACCCAGGGACACTTTTCCCAGGGACACTTTTCCCAGGGACACTTTTCCTGGGGACACTTTTCCCGGGGACACTTTTCCCAGGGACACTTTTCCCAGGGACACTTTTGCCAGGGACACTTTTTTCAGGGACACTTTTTTCAGGGACACTTTTCCCAGGGACACTTTTCCCAGGGACACTTTTTCCAGGAACACTTTTCCCAGGGACACTTTTCCCTGGGACACTTTTTCCAGGAACACTTTTTTCAGGGACACTTTTCCCAGGGACACTTTTCCCGGGGACACTTTTCCCAGGGACACTTTTCCCAGGAACACTTTTCCCAGGGACACTTTTCCCTGCAGAAAAGGAGCCCCAGCAGCACCGGGGAGAAAAACCCCAACGCTCCCGGGGCTGGGATAAAATCCAGGGTCAGCCTGAGGCTCGGGATGGAGAACAGGAACAGAGGGAATAAAATATCGATAATAAAAGAGAATAAAGATACAACAAGAGATAAGAAATGTCGACAACGATAATAAAGACACAATAGGAGACAATAAATATCGATAATAATAGATAAGAAAGATACAATAGGAGATAAGAAATACAGATAATGATAATAAAAATACAATAGGAGATAAGAAATCTCGATAATAATAGATAATAAAGATATAACAGGAGATAAGAAATATAGATAATAATAGATAATAAAGGTACAAGAGATAAGAAATATAGATAATAATAGATAATAAAAGTACAATAGGAGATAAGAAATATAGATAATAATAGATAATAATAGATAATAAAGAGACAACAGGAGATAAGAAATATCGATAATAACAGCTAATAAATAATAATAGCTAATAAAGAGCTAATAAAAATAGTAATAGCTAATAAACAACAGGAGATAATAAATATTAGTAATAATAGATAATAAAGATACAACAGGAGATAAGAAATATAGATAATAATAGATAATTAATAATATCGATAATAATAGCTAATAAAGATAAAATAGGATATAATAAATATCAATAATAATAGATAATGAAAATACAATAGGAGATAAATATCGATAATAACAGATAATAAAGGCACAATAGGAGATAATAAATATCGATAGTAATAGAAAATAAAGATACAATAGGAGATAAGAAATAGATCTAAAGACATCCATAATAGACTCCATTAATAAATGTATAATAATACGTAATTAAATTCGTCATAAGATATAGATGATATAAAATATAATAGTACATATTAAAAATGTATAATATGTGTCTTGGTTTGACAAGACAGGTGTCTGCCAGGGAAACTGGGGTTTCCCTTAGAATAGAGAATGCAAACCCCCCACCCCTGCCAAATTATAAATTTTCAATTAAGGGCTCTCAGGCAAAGATTTGGGAATAGGAATAACAGTTCTTTACTAGGAATATCAATAATACAAATGTGGTAGGAAACAAAACTACCCCACCAAACCAGCAAACAAACAACAACAATTTGGGAAAGCCCTGACAGAATCAGAGCTGCCACCTGGCACCCTGTTAGTCAGGGTGTTGGAAGCAGTCCAGAAGTGAGTCCTCCTGGGGTGGCAGACGTGGCTCTGTTGGAGCAGGGACGATCCTGTAGCCAAAAAGGGGTCCAGGAGTGATGAGGAAGGGTCTAGGAGTGATGAGGAGGGGTCCAGGAGTGATGAGGAGGGGTCCAGGGGTGAGGTGATGGTGAGATGGGGTCTGGCGATGATGAGATGGGGTCTGGCGAAGATGAGATGGGGTGCCGTCTTCCTCCCAGGAATCCGGGTGAAGCAAGTGAAATCTGTCCCCGGCCGGCTCAGTTTTCCCGGCAGCAATTGTAGACTCCCCCCACTGGGTGGGGCATCCCACAATAGGACCATGCATGCAGATGGGGCTCTGGGGGGAGCGGGTATAGTCCGGGGGTATAGTCTGTTGATGGCCCATTACCCAAAAGGCACCCGCCCCTCTCCCCCGTCCCCCTCCTTCCAAAGTTACAAGAAATAAAGAACAATTCCCCAACTGCTTTCAGCAGATGAAAATAGAATACACATTTTTGATTCCATAACCCAGGACATTATCCACCCCTTATTCTATTATCATCTGCATCATACCTAAAGCAATGAACTACAATGCAAAATGAACCCCTACACTCAGTTCTTACTTAGGATTAGGTTTTCTTGGGGTACACAACTGGTTTTTCCATCTTTCTGCATTACCCACCAAGTGTAACCAGGTCCTTGAGCAAAAACAATCCCACGGATGGGTTCGCCTTTGCCTGAGGTGGGGTTAATCCAGACAGTCTTTCCTAAAATACCTCTCATGTGCACCACAGGGACTTTATCTCCATCTACTGTGTGCAAAGGGGTAGATTGGGCAGGACCAGCTCGATTGATAGAGCCTCGGGTGTTGACCATCCAGGTGGCTTTTGCTAAGTTCACTTCCCAGTTCTTAAAGGTCCCTCTGCCAAGTGCCTTTAGAGTGGTCTTAAGTAGTCCATTGCACCGTTCCACTTTCCCGGCAGCTGGTGCATGATAAGGGATGTGATAGATCCATTCAATGCCGTGTTCTTTAGCCCAGGTGTTTATAAGGCTGTTCTTGAAATGGGTCCCGTTGTCTGACTCGATTCTCTCAGGGGTGCCGTGTCTCCACAGGACTTGTCTTTCAAGGCCCAGGATGGTGTTCCGGGCGGTGGCATGAGGCACAGGATAGGTCTCCAGCCACCCAGTGGTGGCTTCCACCATGGTCAGCACATAGCGCTTGCCTTGGCGGGTTTGGGGCAGGGTGATGTAATCAATCTGCCAGGCCTCCCCATACTTATATTTGGACCACCGTCCACCGTACCAGAGGGGCTTCACCCGCTTGGCCTGCTTGATGGCAGCACACGTCTCACAGTCATGGATAACCTGAGAGATACTGTCCATGGTTAGATCCACCCCTCGGTCTCGTGCCCACTTATAGGTGGCATCTCTGCCCTGATGACCTGAGGCATCATGGGCCCACCGAGCTAGGAACAACTCTCCCTTATGTTGCCAATCCAAGTCTATCTTAGACACTTCTATCTTCGCGGCCTGATCTACCTGTTCGTTGTTCCGGTGCTCCTCATTAGCCCGACTCTTGGGAACATGGGCATCCACATGACGGACTTTCACAGGTAGTTTCCCTACTCTGGTGGCGATGTCCTTCCACTCATCAGCAGCCCAGATTGGTTTTCCCCTACGCTGCCAGCTGACCTTTTTCCACCTTTCCAGCCAGCCCCACAGAGCATTAGCTACCATCCACGAATCGGTGTAGAGGTAGAGCTTTGGCCACTTCTCTCTTTCAGCAATGTCCAGGGCCAATTGAACAGCTTTGAGTTCGGCAAGCTGGCTTGACCCACCTTCTCCTTCAGTGGCTTGTACAACTTGTCTTGTGGGGCTCCATACGGCTGCTTTCCACTTCCGGTTCATCCCTACGATGCGACAGGAACCGTCAGTGAAAAGAGCGTAGCGTGCTTCTTCTGCTGGCAGTTGGTTATATGGTGGAGCTTCTTCAGCCCGGGTTACCTGCTCTTGTTCTTCTTCCTCGGTGAGACTGAAGTTCTCAGCTTCCGGCCAGTTGGTGATCACTTCCAGAATCCCAGGGCGATTCGGGTTTCCAATACGGGCGCGCTGAGTGATGAGGGCAATCCATTTGCTCCAGGTGGCATCGGTGGCGTGATGGGTGGAGGGAACCTTTCCTTTAAACATCCATCCCAGCACTGGTAGTCGGGGTGCCAGGAGGAGCTGTGCTTCAGTGCCAATCACCTCTGAGGCGGCTTGAACTCCTTCATAGGCAGCCAAGATCTCCTTCTCCGTGGGAGTGTAATTGGCTTCAGACCCTCTGTAGCTTCGGCTCCAGAATCCCAGTGGCCGGCCTCGAGTCTCACCAGGCACCTTCTGCCAAAGGCTCCAGGACAGACCATGGCTCCCAGCTGCGGAATAAAGCACATTCTTTACCTCTGGTCCCGTCCTGACTGGGCCAAGGGCCACCGCATGAGCGATTTCCTGCTTGATCTGGGCAAAGGCGTGTTGCTGTTCTGGGCCCCAGTGGAAATCGTTCTTTTTGCGGGTAACCAGGTACAGAGGGCTCACAATCTGACTGTACTCAGGGATGTGCATCCTCCAGAAACCTATGGCACCTAGGAAAGCTTGTGTTTCCTTCTTGCTGGTCGGTGGAGACATCGCAGTGATCTTATTAATGACCTCTGTGGGGATCTGACGCCGTCCATCTTGCCACTTCACTCCCAGGAACTGGATCTCTCGGGCAGGTCCCTTGACTTTACTCTTCTTGATGGCAAAGCCAGCTTCCAGGAGAATCTGGATGATCTTTTCTCCTTTCTCGAAAACTTCCACTGCCGTGTTTCCCCACACAATGATGTCATCGATGTACTGTAGATGTTCTGGAGCCTCACCCTTCTCCAGTGCAGCCTGGATCAGTCCATGGCAGATGGTGGGACTGTGCTTCCACCCCTGGGGCAGTCGGTTCCAGGTGTACTGAACGCCCCTCCAGGTGAAAGCAAACTGGGGCCTGCACTCTGCTGCCAAAGGAATGGAGAAGAAGGCATTGGCAATATCGATGGTCGCATACCACTTTGCTGCCTTGGACTCCAGCTCATACTGGAGCTCCAGCATGTCCGGCACGGCAGCGCTCAGTGGTGGAGTCACTTCATTCAATGCACGATAGTCCACAGTCAATCTCCATTCCCCTTCAGACTTACGCACAGGCCAAATGGGACTGTTGAAGGGTGAGTGGGTTTTGCTGACCACCCCTTGGCTCTCCAGTTTCCGAATCATCTCATGGATCGGAGTCACAGAGTCTCTGTCAGTACGGTATTGCCGACGGTGCACTGTTGCTGTGGCAATTGGCACCTGTTGTTCTTCAACTCTCAGCAGTCCCACAGCAGAGGGGTCGTCGGAGAGACCAGGCAGGGTATTTAGTTGTCTGATGTCTTCCATCTCTACAGCAGCTACTCCAAAAGCCCAACGATATCCTTTTGGGTCTTTGAAATGTCCATTTTTGAGATAGTCTATGCCAAGGATGCACGGGGCCTCTGGACCAGTCACAATGGGGTGTTTCTGCCACCCATTCCCAGTCAAACTCACTTCGGCTTCCAATACAGTCAGTTGCTGGGACCCCCCTGTCACTCCAGAAATAGAGATGGGTTCTGCTCCCACATACCCCGACGGCATCAGGGTACATTGGGAGCCAGTGTCAACCAAAGCCGTGTATTTCTGTGGGTCAGATGTGCCAGGCCATCGGATCCACACAGTCCAATAGATCCGATTGTCCCTCTCCTCTACCTGGCTAGAGGCAGGGCCCCTCTAGCACTGGTTATTCCCTCCCTGAGCATACATACTAGAGGTTCCAGCATCCTGACTACTGACAGCCTGGGCATAGGAGGTTGAGGATACTTTCATTTTAGTGGCACCCCTTTGGTGAGTGTTCCTCTCCTTGAGCTCACGCACCCGGGCTGCCAGGACATAGGTGGGTTTCCCATCCCACACTCCCATGTCTTCCCCATGGTCACGCAGGTAAAACCACAGGTCAGCTCTCGGGGTGTACCCTCTCTCTCTGGCTGGGGGTCGTTGGGCTCTGACTCTGGGGCCTGTGACTCGCACCGGTGCCACATTGGAACTGCTCTTCCTCATCTCCTCCCTCACCTCCCTCATTTCCTCTTTGAGCTCTTTCACCACGGCAGAGATATGAGCCTGCAGCGGGCCATTGATCATACTCTCATAATTCCTAAGCTTAGTGGCAACAGCCCCCACTGTCACTTGGTTGTCCTCAGCATTAATGGTTGCAATGAATGTAGTATACTGAGATGGCCCCAGATTTGCCAGGTTCCATAACATCTGCGCTGTGCATCTAACCTTGTCAGGATCATTATCATGCTGTCCACTCCTCCCAAAAAGTACCTCTAGTACTGCCACTTCCCTCAGCTGTTGGATTCCCTCCTCCAGAGTTTTCCAGCGCATTCTATGGTGGTGCTCCTGCATTCTTTCTCTGTGGACAAATCTTTCTCTCACACTCGTTAAAAGCCGCTGCCAGAGGGAAAGAGGTCCAGGCTCCCTTACAAATACCTGATTTATACCTGAGTCCTGGGTCAAGGGACCCAAATTCCTGGCCTCCCCACCATCTAGTTGGACACCTGTGCCCATAAGATCCCAAACCCGAAGTAGCCAGGCAGTGTAAGCCTCACGTCCCCGCCGTACAATATCTTTTTGCAGATTACGGAGACTTTCATACGACAGGGTCTCAGTGATGATCTGAACATGTGATTCCCTTGTGTCTTGTGAGGGCCCTCCCTTCTTATCTTTACTCTCTGGGTTTGCTGTTTTCACTTTAGATTTCCTTGTTTCCACAGGGGCAACTGCTGCTGGCTGTGACTGCCCCTGTGTGTCAGCTGGAACCTGGACAGTTGTAATGTCTGCGGGTTCTGTATCAGATTCTCTTTTGTCAGGGCAGGGCGAAGGTTTCTCACCAGCTGGGGAAATGTACTCTTTCAGCATCTGGTTCATCTCATGCATTTCTTTTATCAGAGCCTTCACCCAAACCGGGTGGTTTATGCCTGAGGCTGGCTGTGGGACAGGGGTGGGCTCTTGGGCAGCATCATTATTCTTTGGGGTAGTTATCAGAGTGCTTACCCAGGTCAGTCTCCCTTTATCTCTGAATACCAAATAGAATAGGCCTATAAGCAGCACCAACCACTGTATGACGTCATTAGCATTCAGAGGGAAATTTAACCCTTGAAAAGCTGGTGGAGTAGACCCAAAAAACTGAGTGAAGGATTGGGAGAAAATTTCCCCAGGTGCCATTTCCTCACAATATGTACCATTATTAAAGTAACCCCAGAAACACAGAGTTAGTCTATGATAGCCCTGAATCCATGTGCCTGCTTTCCAAAGGAAGTTAAAAATCCACGAATTCCTCACCTTATTAACCCACAAAATAAACTGGATGCCAGCCACAGTAGCCTTGGTTATAGGGCCCATGTTTAGATAAGGGCCAGCAAATGGCAGAAATACAGCCACAACCACGTGCCAGCCAAACCAGGGAAAGCTGGACCACATGATTTTGAGCAGTAGACTTCTATCTAGTACACAAGAACTGTTATTCCTCTGTCTCAATGCCCTTGTGCCCCACACTTGGGCGCCAAAATCTGTCTTGGTTTGACAAGACAGGTGTCTGCCAGGGAAACTGGGGTTTCCCTTAGAATAGAGAATGCAAACCCCCCACCCCTGCCAAATTATAAATTTTCAATTAAGGGCTCTCAGGCAAAGATTTGGGAATAGGAATAACAGTTCTTTACTAGGAATATCAATAATACAAATGTGGTAGGAAACAAAACTACCCCACCAAACCAGCAAACAAACAACAACAATTTGGGAAAGCCCTGACAGAATCAGAGCTGCCACCTGGCACCCTGTTAGTCAGGGTGTTGGAAGCAGTCCAGAAGTGAGTCCTCCTGGGGTGGCAGACGTGGCTCTGTTGGAGCAGGGACGATCCTGTAGCCAAAAAGGGGTCCAGGAGTGATGAGGAAGGGTCTAGGAGTGATGAGGAGGGGTCCAGGAGTGATGAGGAGGGGTCCAGGGGTGAGGTGATGGTGAGATGGGGTCTGGCGATGATGAGATGGGGTCTGGCGAAGATGAGATGGGGTGCCGTCTTCCTCCCAGGAATCCGGGTGAAGCAAGCGAAATCTGTCCCCGGCCGGCTCAGTTTTCCCGGCAGCAATTGTAGACTCCCCCCACTGGGTGGGGCATCCCACAATAGGACCATGCATGCAGATGGGGCTCTGGGGGGAGCGGGTATAGTCCGGGGGTATAGTCTGTTGATGGCCCATTACCCAAAAGGCACCCGCCCCTCTCCCCCGTCCCCCTCCTTCCAAAGTTACAAGAAATAAAGAACAATTCCCCAACTGCTTTCAGCAGATGAAAATAGAATACACATTTTTGATTCCATAACCCAGGACAATATGCAATAAATATATAGGGAAAATGTAGAATAGATTCTGTTAATAAATATATAATAAATTAGTAAATGTACGATGACACATGTAATTAAATATGTAACAAGATAGAGGTTATTAAAAAATCTATAACATATATAATAAATGTATAATATGTAAGAAATATATAGAAAATAAATATATGTCTGTATTCATAAATACGTAATAAAATATATTAGCAATATATAATGAAATATATCAATAAGGAATAGAATATATAATAATACATAATAAATGTTCAAAAATATATATTAAAATATATTAGTAAATATAAAATTAAATACAATAATATGTAATCAAATATAAATCAAAAATATAAAATAATATATAATTATATAAAATAAATGTATAAAAATATATAATATACTATATTAATAAATATATAATGAAACAAATATGTAATAAAATATAGATGATATATAAAATACCTATAATATACATAAAATGTATAATATGTAATTAATATACAGAAAATTAAATATAGCATTGGTTTTTAATAAATATATAATAAAATCTATTAATATGTAATAACATAAATAATACAGAATATAAATAAATAAAAATATGAAATATCCTAATGTATTTTATCTATATTAAAAATATAAATGTGTAATTCATTGTATTTAAATGTAAATATTATAGATAGATATAAGTATTATATTTCCATGAGTATGATATATGATTTATTTATTTATTTTTGTAATTTATTTATAAATTACATTCATTATGTAATTTATGTAAGTTATATTATAATTATACTATATAATATATATATACTATTAGTATATATTATATATTATATATACTATATAATTATAGTATATATTATATATATAATTATATATATAATTAGTATATATTATATATTATATATACTATATCATATATTATAATATATTATTATATATATTATATTATAATTATATTTATATTTTAATATAAATATAATAAAAACAAATATATTAATATTTATTATATTATATTTATATTAATAATATAATTATTATAATATATAGTATATATTATATATAATTATATATATAATTAGTATATATTATGTATTATATATACTATATAATTATATATATAATTATAGTTATATATAATTATATAATATATATATAAACATAGAAATATCTGTTGTATAATTAAATATATATAACATAAATATATAAATCAATAATAGAAAATATAAATAAATATTATAATTATACATCATTATAGTTACATATAAACATAGAAATAGCTGTTAAATAATTAAATATATATAACATAAATATATAAATCAATAATAGAAAATATAAATAAATATAAAATAGAATATAACGTCATATAATATAAACATGTATAAAATCATACATATATTAAAATACAGCTATATAACAAATATAAAGCCAGGGGAGCTCAGGGTGGACATTGGGACAATTCCACCATGGAAAAGGTGGAATCCCCATCCCTGCAGGGATCTCAAGGCCCTGTGGAGGTGGCACTGGGGACACGGGGCACAGTGACCTTGGCAGGGCTGGGGATGGTTGGACTCTGTGGCTCGGGAGGCTTTTCCAGCCCAAACCCTTCTGGGATTCTCTCTCTGGGATCACCTCAGGGGTTGGCCTTGTCCCTGCCCTCACCAAGGGACAGCAGAATCCTGCTGCTGCATCCCACAGCTCAGCTGCATCCCAGCAGGAATGCTGGGATCATCTGGAGCTGGAAACTCCTTTCCCCACCTTTTCCCAGCTCTTCCCCTCCGTGCTGATCACACAGAGCTGCTCCAGAGCCATCCCAGGGCTGCTCCCGCTGGAATCCGGGTTGTATCCATGGCCCACGTGTGGGTTCTGTGTTTCCATGGCGATGGAGCACAGGAATTGTTCTGCTCCTGGTGCCTTCAGCCGCTGCTTTCCCGCAGGTTCCCTTTTATCCACCCTAAAAATCCAGAGTCCCACTCCCCACGGATCATCCCAGGAAACCGTGGGATGCATCCATGAAAAAATCCCTCCGGCAGCACCTCCTGAGGAAGCTCTGGGCCGTGCCAGCACAAAGAAGAATTCCCCAGTCCTGGTGGCAGGAATTCCTGCGAGGAAAAGGGAAAAAAGGAAATCCGAGATGTTTTCCAATGTTGGTGCTGTGGAGCCAGAATGATCCCATTGCCACGGACAAACCAGGAGCTGGAAAATCCAGAGGTGGCCATGAAAGGAGGCCAGGGAAGCTGGAATATTATTTGGAGGGAATTTACTCCAAAAAAAGGATGTCTCTCCAAAATATTCCCCTTTTGTCCGTGGCTCTGGGATCTCCCAGTTCCGTTTGGCTCCCACATCCAGGCAGAGCCCAGTGGGAGCTCTCTTCTCACCAGGGGAGCTCTGGAGATGGGGAAATGGGAATACCATCAAACCCTTCCACCTGGACACACTGCCGGGAGCTGGAGTCATTCCCAGCATCTAAAATCCTGGAATACAAACCCTGCGGGAATAAAACCTGAATTATCATCCCCTTGTCCTGCCGTGATCCACATCCCAGGGTCTCATCACTCCTCTCCTAAACCTTTCATATCCCAAATCCCTGTTTGGATCCCTCTTTCTCCAGCAGGGTTTTGGGATCAGTCACTGCCAGGGGCTGGGAATTGTGAGGGATGTGGGGATCTCACCCTGGGGGCTGCCCAGGGCTTCCTCCCAGTTTGTTTTTAAAAATCCTAAAAGGGCAGCACCGGATCCTCAGGGACCAAAGCTGAAGGCAAACTGCTTCATCCCTGGAATTCTGAAGCGTTCCTGCTCCCATGGGATATTTTGGATGGCACCTGCCCCACCCTGAAGATCCCAGAGCATCATTCCAACTAGAACAGACCACAGGGAATGACTTTATGTCAGAATTCCTTCCCGGAGTGGATTTTAACTGAACATCTGAAATATTTATCCTGCTTTATTTTAGGCCAAATCCTGAAAATCTGATGGAAAATCCTGTTTCCAGCAGGAGACAATGCTTTGGAGAGGTGCTATATTTTTAAAATTTTTCAAATTTTTTTTCTAATTATTCATTTCCAGCAGTACAAACCTCCTGGGTTTCATTCCCCTTTTCCTGCTGCTCTTCAGGAGCGGTTCTGTTTCTGTGCAGCACTTCCCACATGTCTCTGTTCCTGGCAGAGCTGGAATGCCGCATTCCAGGCTTTCTCCAGGATATTTTGAAAGTAGAATTTCCAGCACTTGCAAAATCACGCACTAAAAAAAGGCAAATCCAACCCAAAGTGTAGGCAAGTCACCCTTCGGAATGATATCCCTGGAATTTCAGCCACAGGAAGGTGTGTTCACATGGAATCTGCTCCCAAAGGAGGAATAAATGAGGGAACAGCTTCCCTAGGAGATCCAATTCCCTCTGGAATCACGGCAGCCCTTGCTGGGAATGGGGCAGGAAATGATACAATTCCATCAGGAATCCATCAGGAATTCCAGCAGGAATTCCAGCAGGAATTCCATTAGGAATCCATCAGGAATTCCATCAGGAATTCCATCAGGAATCCAGCAGGAATACAGCAGGAACTCCAGCAGGAATCCATCAGGGATTCCATCAGGAATCCATCAGGAATTCCAGCAGGAATCCATCACGAATCCAGCAGGAATTCCATCAGGAATCCCATCAGGAATTCAATCAGGAATCCCATCAGGAATTCCATCAGGAATCCCATCACGGACGGCTCTCCAAACATCCCGCGGGATAATAAACCTTAATTAGCAACAAACACATCAAGCCCCGAGGATTTCACCCAGGAAACGTTTGGGTTTTGCCCTCAGGGAGGGAGAACACCCACAGCAGGGAGGTCATTCTGGGGCCGACCATCCTAAATAAATAAATTTGTGTTTGTTTCCCACCCAGCTCTGGCCGTCTGACCCATTTTTGGGTTGAAATTCTCCCGTTCCTCCACGTGCATGAAATGCCAGTGAAACCCACAGATCCCAGGATATTTCTCCTCCTTGTCCCTCCCCATCGGGGCAGAACAAGCCCCGATGTGCCCATTCGGGATCTCCCCAGCTGCCCCTTCCCCATCCCTCCTTTTCCCCTCCTCCCGCCGTTGATTTTCCCGACGTTCCCGCAGTGAAACCCCGGAGCAGCGGCTGCAGCAGAGCCCGGGGCCCGTTTCTATAGAGACAGAGCTGCCTGCATCCCGGGGAGCCTCGGGAAAGCAGGGAAAGGGAGCTGGCAGCAGCGCCGATGGAAGGTCCTGCAGGTCCCCTCCGGCCCACGGGTCCGTTATTCCGTGATTAAATTCGCCGGGTAATTGGAATCCACGGCGGTTTGAGCCGGCTCTAATTAGGGAAGGAGGGTTTGGGAAGGGGGTTTGCTGCCGGGATCCCACTGCTCCCGGCACGGAGGGGCACCGTGCCCCAGCTTTGCCCTCCTCTGTCGCTGTAGAGCACGAAATCAGGATACAGACTCACAGAAGGCTGAAGATTCAAAATCTCACTTTATTACCAAAGCACCTGTCTTTTATACCTTTTCACAACGAGCCCATCTAAGAGGTGGGATCCTTGGGCCCATTGGTCACACCAAGGGGCCATCAAGCAAATTCCCTCCTCTGGGAAAGAATGTAGAAAAATATGATAGTTCACAATAACATGTCCTTGTTTACCACAAGTGTCCCTGGGAAAGAATTTTCTGAACTCAAAACGTGGCAGGCACAAACCGTGGCTACACTCCTCCTGCTTCCCTGTCCCATATCCCAGCTCTTCCCTCCATCCCGCATCCCAGGTTTTCCCGCTGTCCCACAGGGCAGGGATCGCTGGGTGTAGCCACGGTTTGTGCCTGCCATTGCAGGAATTCGGGTGGGGCTCTGGTGAAATGAGCCCCGGGTGTTTTGAAGGCTGGAAAGGGCAGGGGTGGCCACAGGGATCTGCAGCTGGAGGGATCAGGGATTTCTGGCACTGGGAAAACGGATGAATCCACAAATGGTTTGGGTCGGGAGGAGTCTTAAATCCCATCCCAGCCGTGCCATGGGCAGGGACACCTCCCACCATCCCTGGCTGTTCCAGCCTGGCCTGGAACACCTCCAGGGATGGGCCATCCATGGAACAACCAGTGCCACGGCCTGCCCACCCTCCCAGCCAGGAATTCCCAATTCCCAATCTCCCAGCCAGCCCTGCCCTCTGGCAGTGGGAGCCATTCCCTGTGTCCTGTCCCTCCAGCCCTTGTCCCCAGCCCCTCTCCAGCTCTCCTGGAGCCCCTTCAGGCCCTGCCAGGGGCTCTGAGCTCTCCCTGGAGCCTTCCCCTCTCCAGGGGAACATTCCCAGCTCTCCCTGGAGCCTTCCCTTCTCCAGGGGAACATTCCCAGCTCTCCCTGGAGCCTTCCCCTCTCCAGGGGAACATTCCCAGCTCTCCCTGGAGCCTTCCCTTCTCCAGGGGAGCATTCCCAGCTCTCCCAGGCTGTTCCATGGGAAATCCCAGGGCGAGGTGCAGCAGACCAGGGTGGGGCCGCAGGTTTTCCATCCAGAATTCCTGCACTTCCCTCACCAGCCACTGGCCAGGGCACGTGAGAGGAAAGTTCTGGAGCTCCGGGATTCTTCCCACCCCTTGTCCCAGCCCGCCTGCACACGGGGAAAGGAGCGGAGCAGAATTCCCGGCGCTGGGAGCGGAGACATTCCCGGTGCCAGCGATCCGGGCCGGTTGCCATGGAAACAACCTTGCCTGGAAAGGACATTTCCCCATCCCCTGTGCCTGCGGCGCTGCCGAGCGGCTGCGACTCCCGGAGCGCCTTCCAGAGGGCTTGGAAAGCCCTTCTGCCACCAGCCAGCCCGGCCGGGGAACCCCAAATTCCAAATTCCTGCCCCTAAAATGTCCCCTCAAAGCGCGGGGGTGGCTCTGCTGTCACCCCTCGCCCAGCACTGCAGGGCTGGCAGTGCCTCTGTGCCACCCCAGGGTTCCCAAATCCCTCCCAGGGTTCCCAAATCCCTCCCAGAGCAGTGCTGGCAGTGCCCTGTGCCATCCCAAGGTTCCCAAATCCCTCCCAGCCCCGGGAAGCTCGGCTCCATCTGGCACAGGAGGGAATGTTTAATGAGGGAGCTTTTTTTAGCCGAAGCTCACACCTTGGAGCAGGTGGGCAGGGAAGGGGAGGGCAGGGATGGGCACCTGCAGGGTCTGGCAGGAGCGGCTGGATTCCATGGGAACCTTCTGGAAAAGGGCAGGAAACATTTGTGCTCAGCAATCCCTGGCTCATCGGGCTTCACACATAAATCCCACCTGGAGCAAAGTGGGGATTTGCTGGGATGGGCAGGAATTGTACCCAGTGTCCACCCTGAGCTCCCCTGGGCCAGCCTGAGGCCGTTCCCTCTCCTCCTGTCCCTGTGCCCTGGGAGCAGAGCCCAAATCCCCCCCGGCTGTGCCCTCCTGGCAGGGAATTCCAGAGAGGGAAAAGATCCCTCTGGATCCTCCTTTTCTCCAGGCTGAGCCCCTTCCCAGCTCCCTCAGGAATTCTCCAGCCCCTTCCCAGCTCCCTCAGGAATTCTCCAGCCCCTTCCCAGCTCCCTTCCCTTCCCTGGCCACGCTCCAGCCCCTCAGGGTCTCCCTTGCTGGGAGGGGAAAATCAAAAAATGGGAGAAAACGTGAGGGGAGAAAAAACTGAGGGAAGTTTGGGGAGGGCTCTGCTGCAGAGCTTTTCCCTCCTGGATCCTCCTTTTCCCCAGGCTGAGCCCCTTCCCAGCTCCCTCAGGAATTCTCCAGCCCCTTCCCAGCTCCCTCAGCTGATCCAGGTATTTTTCTATTTTGGGGAGGGGAGAAAAAAAAAAAAATCCTTAGAGTTGGTAATTCCTAAAAACACATTCCCATAACCCAAGACAAAACCTCACTGGAGGCATCTGGCAGTCATTATGGGAAGAGCCCCGGGTCACACCTGACTGTCACCACTCAGGGAGGTCCCCAGAGAGCCCCTAATTTGTCCAGGAAGGTTTCCCTTCCTGAGGGCCATCCCTCAAACTCCAGGGTCACTGAGGCAAGGTGCTAAAAAACAAACCAGGAAGCAGAAAAACACTCAGCAGCCCTTAAGTGAAAGTGCCTTAATTAAGCAAAGAAAGTGATTATTGTTAGAACCTCATTTCTTATTTATAAGCAGCAGCAAATGTTAATGAGGGGAAAGTCAGCAGTTGCTTAATGAAACCCAAGGCAGTTGGGTCAAAGCACAGAGTGCAAGGAAAAATAAAACTCCAGCAGCTCCTGAGCAGCAGGGATTTGAAATTTGGCTTGGAGTGAGGAGGAGGCAAAGCTGCAGAGCTGGGAAGGGTGAGGTGTCCATCCCAGCAAGGGCTGGGATCTGCTGGGAGAGCCAGGCTGGGGACACTGCTGAGCTCACACCCAGCAGCTCTGACACCACCAAACTCCAGAATCCCTGAGGCTGGAAAAAATAAATTAAAATATTAAATTATTAAGTTATTACATTAAATCCATCCTTCCAAGACCATCAAATTGCTCCTTCCAAGACCATCAAATTCATCCCGTGCCCTTCTAGGGTATCAGATCCATCCTGTGCCCTTCTAGGGTATCAGATCCATCCTGTGCCCCCTCCAAGATCATCAAATCCACCCTGTGCCCCTCCAGGACCATCAAATCCATCCTGTGCCCCCTCCCCAGCCCAGAGCACCAAGTGACTCTGCTCTCAAACAATTTTTTTTTTGATGGTTTTCTGTTTCCAGTTGTCAAAAACTTTCAGGGAAATGTGTTTTTAGGAATTACCAAATCTAAGGATTTTTTTTCCTCCCCGCCCAAAACAGAAATACCTGGAGCAGCTGGGTGAGCTGGGAAAGGGCTGGAGAGTTCCTGAGGGAGCTGGGAAAGGGGCTCAGAAATTCCAGGGGGAGTTCCTGGCTCTGCAGAGCTCAGCACTGAGAGTCACCTCCAGAGCAGGCATCCCTCAGACCCCTCCAGGGTGGAGCAGGGATGAGGAGAAGCCGCTGCCCTCTCAGGCCTGGGGGCCACAGCTGATTTGCACCAAGGCAGATTTTCCCTGCCTTATGCAGGGAAGGCAATTATCTGCTTGACCACCAAATTACAGGCTGTTAGGAATCATTCTGTTCATTTGATAATTACTGGATTAACCAAAGCTCCCCATCTAGCAAGAGTTCATCTTGCACATGGGGTGGGCTGGAGCTCATTAGCTGGAACTGGCTGGGTTTTTTAATTTAAGGGATAATGGCCCTGTACACCCAGAAAAAAAAATAATCCAAATTTCCTCTCCAGCACCCATTACCTGTTGGAACCCTGGGCACTGAGCATTCCAGGCTCTCTGTTCTGCCAGGCACTGACCCCCCAGCAAACCCTGCATCCCACCCGAGGCCGGGGAAAAGGCTCCCAAAATTGAGTGACAGCGCTGGGACTGTGGGGCTGTGGTTGGGATGGAAGTGTGTGACAGCACAGGGGGAAAACTCAGAGTTTCAGGGTTTAGAATGCAGGGATGGATATAAAGCAAGGTGGGGGTTTAGGGCAGAGGCTGAGCCCTTCTTTTTCACCTTCTTCTCCATGGGCTGGGTGGGGTGTTTTGTGATTGGGGAGAAAAATCCTCACTGTGGGGGATTTCCCAAAGGGATGGGAAAGGAGCTCAGACACGAGGTGGGAGATGTTTGGTGTTGTCTGGCTGATTATGGGCAGTGCCAGACCCTGCAGCTGTGACCTCCCTGGTGCCAGGGGACTGTCCCCATGGCTGCAGGGATTCCTGGGCCGTGCACAGGTGGCATCTGGGGACACAGACAGCCTGGATTCCAGGTCTGCACGAGCAACCTGGGCACGTCTGTGCACTCAGAGTGTTCTGGAGCAAATCATCCCCTTGGAATCCATCACCGGGAATCACAGAACGGTCTGGGCTGGGAACAACCCCTGAAGATGCCATTCCTGCTCTTTTCCATCCACCTCCTCTTGTGGGAAGCTGATTTATGAATGACACCTTTGGGGGGTTGCAGTTTTCCTGACATCCTTTTCATTCTGCTCCATTCTGGAGGAAATCATCCCCTTGGAATCCATCACTGGGAATCACGGAACGGTCTGGGCTGGGAACAACCCCTGAAGATGCCATTCCTGCTCTTTTCCATCCACCTCCTCTTGTGGGAAGCAGATTTATGAATGACACCTTTGGGGGGGTTGCAGTTTTCCTGACATCCTTTCCATTCTGCTCCATGAAATATTCCTGGGTGGTGACTCAGCCGTTCAGCCACCACCCCTCAGTGTGGACACACAAATTAAACAACCCTCTGAGCGCTCCTTTGGAGCTGACAGGTTATTAATTAAACACATCCCCGTCTCCAGCTGCAGTCCCCCTTCTCCAGGGGAGAGCAGGCTGGGCTAGGGGCTGGCAGGGGAAAATTCAAGCCCTGTGAGAGCAGCTGAAGCAGGAACTGGTGAGAGAGATCTAAATGCCATCAGGTATTTATAACTCTGCCCCTCATTATCTATGGATGAGCATAAAAGGTTTCTACCTCCGGAGAGGGGCTTTGCATATGGATGAAGCAGGGAAGAGAGGAATGAAGCCCTGTTCCCTCAGGAAAGCTAGAGCCTGGAGAGCAGCTCTGCGAGTGCCTTTCCGTGTAGGGCTGGCGTGACGTGTGCCTTCATTCATAATGCAGATCATTCCCACTCTAAATTTATCCCTGCTCCTCTGGAAATGCTGCACCCGGGGCCCTCTGCAGGATTGGGCTCCAGGGGCTCCCAGGGTGGGCTCTCCTGGAGCTGCAGCCCCTGGGCTGGGCTGGGCTGGGGGTCCTGGGGCCACGGGGGTTGGGATGTGGAGCTGCAGCCTGTCGGTGTAGGGCACGAAATCAGGACACAGACTCTCAGAAGGCTGAAGATTCAAAATCTTGCTTTATTATTGTTGGGGAAGATGAAAAATGAAAGCCTTATCAATATGACTGCTCAGGTTTTGAGAATATGAAACCTGTAAGTGAAATAGAATTGCAAGCAAGTTTTGATGTTTAGAGCCTCAGTTACTGGACAGCTGGAGAACAACAGTGTGGCTGCTGAGGGTAATTAATCCCCTTTTGATTAAACAATGCCCTGCTCCTCACCAAGAGCCCAAGGGTCAGAGCAGACCCTGCCAGCTTGGCAGGAGGGGCCCAAAGAGTCGTTTTTAGGGTTTAAAATATAACACAGCATGGTCATGGAATGATTCTTACAGGCTGTGTGTGAATGCTGTAGGGTTTGTGTCTTGTACTGGATTGGTTGGTGTCAGTTGGAATGTTCAGTAGAGAAGGAGATTTAATGGAACGGGAACTTCGCTCTCTTACTGCTCTTACCTCTCTTACTGCTCTCACTTCTCTCTCTTGCTCTCCTCTCTCTCTCTCTGCCCCGAGCTGCAGCTGCAGCTCCCAGCAGGGCCCCTTCCCCCAGGCCCTGTGCAATGAACCCCTGCTCCAAGGGCAGCCCTGGCTCCAGGGATCTCTCATCTCCATCCTCCCTGGATCCCACAATTATCAAAGCACCTGTCTTTTATACCTTTTCACAACGAGCCCACCTCAGAGGTGGGACCCTTGGGCCCACTGGTCACACCAAGGGGCCATCAAGCAAATTCCCTCCTCTGGGAAAGAATGTGGAAAAATACGATAGTTTACAATAACATGTCCTTGTTTACCACAAGTGTCCCTGGGAAAAGAATTTTCCTAAATCAAAACATGGCAGGCACAAACCGTGGCTACAGCAGCCCCCCCTGGGACAGCCCTGCCTGGGGTGGAGGCCCCAGAGCTGCAGGGATTGGGACACTGAGGGTCCCACTGGACGGGTGGGAAGGAGCTGAGGGAGAACCTGGGGGATCCCAGCCCGTTCCTGCTGCATTCCCACCCCTTCCACACCAGGGATGCAGCTGCAGGGTTTAAGGACCCTTTTTTGCCATCCTATCCCAGGCTGGATTGGCTTGGAAGAGACGTTAAAACCCATCTGGTTCCGTGCCCTCCATAGGCAGGGAAGGGAACCTTCAGCCATGCTTGGAGGCACCTGTAATTGGGCTTTTGTGCACCTGTAATTGGGATTTTTGTGCACCTTGAATTAGGCTTTCTGTCCCCCTTTATTTGGGCTTTTTGTGCCCCTTTAATTGGACTTTCTCTGCACCTCGAATTGGGCTTTTTGTGCATCTTGAATTGGGCTTTTTGTGCACCTTGAATTGGACTTTCTCTGCACCTTGAATTGGGCTTTCTGTGGCCCTTAAATTGGGTTTTAGTGCACCTTTAATTGGGCTTTTTGTGCCTCTTAAATTGGGGGTTTTGTGCCCCTTAAGTTGGGCTTTTTGTGCACCTTAAATTGGGCTTTCTCTGCCCCCTTAATTGTCTTTTTCTGCACCAAAATGGGAGGAGAAGGACACAAAGCAAGCCGTGTGTGATTAAAGCTGCCAGCAGAGGGAATTGTGCCCTCCTGGAGCACTCTGGGCTCTGCTCTGGCCCTGGCACAGCTTCCAGGTGCTCTTTGCCAGGAGCAGCAGCAGCAGCTGCCCTGTGTTCTGCCCGATTTTCCCTCTCCAGCAGCTTCCCCGAGGATTGGTGGTGGCACAGGGGCTGGGGATTCGTCACCCCCAAGGAGTCCCCAGCCCTGGCCCCTGGAGGGGATGGAGGCAGAACCCAGGGGGGCCTCAGTGGGGTTTTCATCTGTGCCATGGAAGGGTTTGTTCTTCCTCCCCAGGCTGGGAGGAGGTCGTTTGGTTATTTGATTATTTAAATGGAATTAGTTGTCCAATTAATTAAATGTTATTATTAATTACTTGCTGTTTTATAAGATTTCTGCTTGGAAGCGCCTCTCGGGGTTGGTTTGGGAGAGGCTCCTCTTGTGCTGAGGGAGCTGAGGGGATCACAATTCCATTTCACCCTGATAACTCCTCGTTCCTGTTCATCACCAGCCCTGGCATTAAGCAGGTGATGGATGAGCACACTCCGCTTTTCCCTGGGAATTATGTGCAGGGAATGCTTGGATAATTACCTGTGAGAAGAGAAGACCCTCCTGGGCTGGGGTTTAAACGAGCTGAGGGACTGGAATGGTTCTCTCTTTAATTAAACTCCTGACACGTCCCATATTTCACTCCTCCCTTAGCCTTGGACCTCTCCCAGGCTGGGCTGGAATCCCTCATTCCAGGGGCTGTGGAGGAGGAGCATCCTGGGTGGAGCACCCAGGACCTGCTGGCCTTGGAATATTCCAGAAACTTTCTGTCTTAGGTTGTGGAACCTAGATTCTATTCTATTTTCATCTGCTGAAAAGCAGTTGAAGAATTGTTTTTCTTTATCTCTTGTTTACTCTGAAAAGAGGAGGGCGGGTGCCTTTTGATAATGGCCCAACTATTGAAACCGAGTAAGGCATTGTTCCTTATCTCTTTTACTGCCCGGGGAATATTTTCTGCTAATAGACCATTAAGACACCCCTACCCTCCCCAAAATAGAACATTCACATTCCATCATCCCATTGTGAGATGCTCCACCCCGTGGGGGGAGCCAACCATTCCTACCTGGATAAAACTGGGACTCAGGAACAGAGAGTTCTCTGGCTTCACCTGATTACCGGAGGAAGACTGGACCCCTTCTCACCATCCCTGGGCCCTTCTCACCATCCCTGGGCCCTTCTCACCATCCCTGGACCCTTCTCACCATCACTGGGCCCTTCTCACCATCTCTGGGCCCTTCTCACCATCCCCGGACCCTTCTCACCATCCCTGACCCTTCTCACCATCCCTGGACCCTTCTCACCATCCCTGGGCCCTTCTCACCATCCCTGGGCCCTTCTCACCATCACTGGGCCCTTCTCACCATCTCTGGGCCCTTCTCACCATCCCTGGGCCCTTCTCACCATCCCTGGACCCTTCTCACCATCCCTGGGCCCTTCTCACCATCCCTGGACCCTTCTCACCATCCCTGGACCCTTCTCCCCATCCCTGGGCCCTTCTCACCATCCCTGGACCCTTCTCACCATCACTGGACCCTTCTCACCATCCCTGGACCCTTTTCTCTCAGGATCATCTCTGCCCCAGCAGAACCACATCTGCCACTCCAGGAGGACTCACTGTGGGCTGCTCCCAACCCCCTGACCAACAGGGTGTCAGGCTGGAGCTCTGACCCTGTCAGGGTTTCTAGGATTGCTGTTTGTTTGTTTGCTTGTTGGGTTGGGTGGTTTTGTTTTACTACTCCATTTGTACTGTTAATATTCCCAGTAAAGAACTGTTATTCCTGTTCCCAAATCTTTGCCTGAGAGCCCTGAATTGCAAAATTATCATTTGGCGGGGGTGAGGGGTTCACATTCTCTATTCTGAGGGGAACCCCAGTTTCCCTGGCAGACACCTGTCTTTCCAAACCAAGACACCCAGCTAAGCCCAGCTCAGCAGTTCCTGGTGAGAGCAAGCAGAAGCCTCATTTTTTCAGGAAAAAATCCCGGATCCAGGCTGTTTTCCTTTAACCAAAACACCCCGGGCCTGGAATGCTGCCAGGGAGCTGCTGCCAGCAGGGACAGGTTGGGGCTCTGCCTTCCCATCTGGAGAAGACACCAATTAGCATTCCAAACTGTGCTAATGAGGCAGCTGATAGGGTTTCTGCAAGGAAAAGCAATAATCAATCAAATCCCAGTCCAGGAGAGATTTGCTCTGCTGAGCAACAGCAAAGTTTCATATCCAGGTGGAAAAACTTTGTGCCCTTGTTTGGCTTTGGGCTAAACTTCAATGAAGGTTCTCCCCACCTGTCCAAAAAAACACATGGATGGGAAATCAACAGCTTGAAAAGCTTCAGTGCAGGGTTTAAATCAGTTTGATGTTGGGCTCTGTGTTTAACTCCAGTTCCAAGTTCTTTCTCCCCATCCTTTCAAAACACGTGGAGAAATAAACAGCTGGCACAGCTTGAAAACTTAAACTTGGGTTTAACCCAGCTGGGTGCCTGGCTTTGTGTCAAACTTGAATTTAGGATCCTTTCTCCCCACCTTTTCAAAATCCGTGGGTGAGAAATAGGCATCCTGAGGCATTCACTGTTAAAGGATACCTCTTTATATTTTATTGTTTTTTATTCAATAAGTTTTTCTATTTATTACACATATTTTCAACTGGGTGTTATGATAACACAGCTTATTTACTTGGAAAGCTGCTGGGAGCAGGGCCTGGGGAGAGGGAGCTCTGCAGTTCCAGCTCTTCTCCTTTTCCTCAGGGATTCTTAACCCAGGGGAGGCCCAGGGATGCACAGGCCCGGCCATTGTCCCACCAAACCAGAATCCTGGACTGGTTTGGGTGGAAAGGACCTTCAATCCCACCCCATTCCGTGGGCAGGGACACCTCCCACTGCCCCAGGCTGCTCCAAACCATCTCTTTCGACACTTTCCAGGCATGGGGCAGAAAACCTGGAATTTTTCTGTGTGGTGAACACCCCTGACAGGGAACAGCCCCTCCACCATCGCTAAATCCTTCAGGTGGCTGGAGAAAACCAGGGTGAAACACAAACCTGACACAACCCCGCTCCCTGGAGGGCCTCTGTCGCCATCCACGGGGTTTTTTCCTGAAGGGAAGGAGGAAATAAAAGCTGGTTTTGCTCTCCCTTGTCGTCCCACCGTGCTGGAGGAGCAGCTGACCGTCACTCATCACATGCACAGCTATTTCTGGGCTGTAATTAAAGGTTTGGGAGAGTGGGAGGCACAGGAGCAGCACCATCTGCCACGCTGGTGGCACAGAAATAGAGCTGGAGCTGCCGCCCCTTGCGTCCTTCCCACAGGATTTGGGGCTCAGAGGGAATTCTGGAGCAGCTCCTGGCCCCTGGGGTGAGGGTGTCCCTGCTCTGGGTGTGTTCCAGGTTGGGCTGGATGGTTTGGAACAGGCTGGGATGGTGGGACCTGGCCCTGCCCATGGGACTGGGACGGGCTCTGAGTTCCCCACAGCCCAGGTGGGGCTCAGTGAAACCCCTGCTCCAGTTCCCCTCTGAGGAAATCCAGGCTCAGCACATTTCTGGGGTTATTTCGGGCACAGAGAGATGAAATCCATCGGCTCTCCTCACTACAGGAAAGCTATATTTGGCCAACTCCAGCACTGCAAAATAGACACAAATCCCAGCATTTTGGGGTTTTTTTGGGGTGGTTGAGCTGCTGGCTCTGCTTCCCTCCCCCTCCCAGGCAGAGGGAGGGCTGTGAATCCTTGTTCCAAGTGGGACAGGACTGAGCAGCCCCATCCTGAGCTGTCCCAGCTCCCACAGCACTGCTGGGTTCTTGGAACCCCGGGCACTGAGCATTCCAGGCTCTCTGTGCTGCCCCCCAGCAAAGCCTGCATCCCACCCGAGGCCGGGGAAAAGGCTCCCAAAATTGAGTGACAGCGCTGGGACTGTGGGGCTGTGGTTGGGATGGAAGTGTGTGACAGCACAGGGGGCAAAACTCAGAGTTTCAGGGTTTAGAATGCAGGGATGGATAGAAAGCAAGGTGGGGGGTTCAGGGCAGAGGCTGAGCCCTTCTTTTTCACCTTCTTCTCCATGGGCTGGGGGGTGTTTTGTGATTGGGGAGAAAAATCCTCATTGTGGGCCAGGGGTGGTTGGGTATTGGGGTAAAAGTAAAAATAATTAAAAATCATTTCTTAATTGGACAATTTGTGCTTAAAAGAACTTAGGAAGAGTTAGGGACAGAGCCATTTGTCACTTTGTTAGCCAGAACTCACAGCCTGTGAGGCTGTAACATGGATAAGGATTAATAAACATCTGAGTCCCAACACAAACAGGGTCTCTTGAGCATTTAATCCCAACTCTGGCAGAAAAGAAGACAAAAACCCCACAGTGCTGGAATTCTGGAAACCCAGATTTTAAGGTTTTGGTATATAGTAATGTATGTGGAACAAGGTGGAGACTTTAGGGCAGAGGTTAGTTGTTCTTTTTTAACCTTTTCTTCCTTCTTCTCCATGGGCTGGGTGGGATTTTGTAATTGGATAGAAAATTCCTCATTGCAGGCCACGGGTGGTTGGGTATTGGGTTCAAAGTAAAAATAATTAAGGTGTCATTTCTTAATTGGACAGTTTGTGCTTAAAAGGCCTTGTAGAGAGAGAGACAGAGCTCCATTTTCAGTTTGTTAGCTGGAAGTGCTGTAGAACCCATGGCTTGTGAGCCTGTAACATGGGTAAGGATTAACAAACACCTGAGTCTGAACAAGAAATGCTGGCTGGAGCGTTTAATCCTGACCCTGGCAAAAAGAAGATAAAACAACACTGGGTGTTTTTGGGGAGCCAGCTCCTGCCCCTTTCCCATCAGGGATTGCTCTGAGTTCCAGCAGGATGGGGCTGTGCCCTGGAATAAGGGAGCTGGGATGGGATGGGATGGTGCCATGAACTGGGAGCTGCTCTCTGAGATTTCTGTTTTCCTGTTGGAGATAAACACACAGAAGTGGCTTCCAGCAAAGGTCCCACCTTAAAACGCCCTCTGGGAGCAGAGCAGCTGCCAAGGGGAAGCTCCTGCCTTTGGGACAAAGGGACTGGGGTGACCCTTGGGGAGAGGAGGGGACTGTGCCACCCCCAGCAGCTCTGGATTGCCCAGGGAAGGGTCTGGATTGCCCAGGGAAGGATCTGGATTGCCCAGGGAAGGGTCTGGATTGCCCAGGGAAGGGTCTGGATTGCTCAGGGAAAGGTCTGGATTGCCCAGGGAAGGGTCTGGATTGCTCAGGGAAAGGTCTGGATTGCCCAGGGAAGGGTCTGGATTGCTCAGGGAAGGGTCTGGATTGTCCAGGGAAGGGTCTGGATTCAGGGAAGGTTCTGAATTGCCCAGGGAAGGGGCTGGATTGCTCAGGGAAGGGTCTGGATTGCCCAGGGAAGGGTCTGGATTGCTCAGGGAAGGGTCTGGATTCAGGGAAGGGTTTGGATTGCCCAGGGAAGGTTCTGAATTGCCCAGGGAAGGGGCTGGATTGCCCAGGGAAGGGTCTGGATATCCCAGGGAAGGGTCTGGATTGCCCAGGGAAGGGACTGGGAGCTGGAGCAGCCTTCCATGGAGGCTGGGCTTGAGGGCAGAGGAGGCAGAGGCTCCATTCCCCATAAAATTCCTTTGGAGAGCCACTGGAAGGTGCTGAAGGATCTGGACAAGCGGGGCTGGGGTTGAGGTTCCTCAGCTGGTGGACGGGGAGATCCATCCCATGGATGTTCCCACACCAGGACACAGATCCCCCAGGGAAGAAATGGCCCCAAAGGTACAAAATCCCCTGCTGGAGCCCCTGCCAGGCCTTTGGGATCATACTGACTCCCTGGGCACCCCTGCTGTGCCTGTCCCTGCCAGCCTGGCTCCCCTGCCCTCGGAGCAGGGAGGTGCTGCCCATGGATAAGGATCCAGAAATAGCCCAGCACCAGGCATGTGATGGCCACAAGTCACTGGAGAGCTGCTCTTGAGCATCTCAGATAAGGGAGCTGCCAGAAAACACAGGGGACGTGGAGCCAGCTGCAATTCCATCAAATGGAGAAGGGAAAATTCACCTTTAACAGGGGGTGAGTCAAATGATGCCTTCAGTTTTGTCTCCATGTGTCCCAGGCTCTGTGCTGCCCAGGGTGCAGCTCTCAGCCTCACACTCAGGGTCACTCAGCTCTGCACAGAGCAGGGACACAAAACAAATCCTGTTCCTGCTGCACCCCAAGCACAGCTGGGACAAGTGTTCAGCCCCAAAGCACAAACAGCGGGGGCTGGAGGGAGAAAACAAGAAGGGTGGGACTGCATCACCTGGGGCTGGGACTGGGCAATGAAACCCCAATGTGCAAATGGGCCAGAGCTGAGCAAAGGGTGAGACCTCCTGACCAGGGGTCCATTTTGTGACCATTTGGGGTCCATTTTGTGACCAGAGATAAGGGGAGAGCCTGGAGCTGCAGCAGTGCCCAGCCCTGGGAGCAGCAGGGATGCCTTGGGAAGGCTGAGCTGGAGCAGGGACTGGGCAGAGCTGGAGAATAAAGCAGAGATTTATTGAAAGGGATTTAGGGTGCACCTTGGGCAGGACAGGGCCTGGACAGGGCTGCACCCAAGGTGGAACCAAAATGGTCACAAAATGGTCACAAGGTGGACACAAAATGGACCCCAAATGGACCCAAAAAGGTCACAAAATGGTCACAAAGTGGTTACAAAATGGTCACAACATAGTCACAAAATGATCCCAAAATGGACACAAAATGGCCGACTGGTCACGGAATATGAAATTTTTTTAAGTTCTGGTCCATTTGCACATTGGGGTTTCATTGCCCAGTCCCAGCCCCAGGTGATGCAGTCCCACCCTTCTTGTTTTCTCCCTCCAGCCCCCGCTGTTTGTGCTCTGGGGCTGAACACTTGTCCCAGCTGTGCTTGGGGTGCAGCAGGAACAGGATTTGTTTTGTGTCCCTGCTCTGTGCAGAGCTGAGTGACCCTGAGTGTGAGGCTGAGAGCTGCACCCTGGGCAGCACAGAGCCTGGAACACGTGGAGATAAAATCTAAGGCATCATTTCCCCCCTTCCTTCCACTCAAGCTCCACTTTACCTTGGTGTTTCCTGAGCTGCTCTGACCCCTCAGTGAGCTGTGCTGTATAAATTTCGATGTGTTTTATATAAAAGTGGCTGTGGGCAGCCCTGGAGCCCCAAAGGGGTGGGAATTCCACAGGGCAGGCCCCAGAGCCCAGCACAGCCCTGCACGGGGTCACTCTCTGTCTGCTGGTGCTGTCTGTGTTCCCAACCCCATCCCACACCCCACAGGTTCCCTGCCAGCCCTGCCAGTGGCCAGAGGTCACCTCACAAGGACACTGAGCTGGCCCCCAGCCAGGACACAGCTCTGTCCCCTTGGCAACCCTTTCTGACCTTTACACCATCACCCCCTCCAGCCCTTATCTGAAACCTTCCCTGAACACCTTCCCCAGCTCCCTGGTGCTGAAGGCTGCTGGAGCTTGTCCTGCTGGAACTGCAGCCATCCAGGATTGTCTGCCAGGTTCCTGGGATGCCTTCAGTTTTATCTCCACGTGTTCCAGGCTCTGTGCTGCCCAGGGTGCAGCTCTCAGCCTCACACTCAGGGTCACTCAGCTCTGCACAGAGCAGGGACACAAAACAAATCCTGGTCCTGCTGCACCCCAAGCACAGCTGGGACAAGTGTTCAGCCCCAAAGCACAAACAGCGGGGGCTGGAGGGAGAAAACAAGAAGGGTGGGACTGCATCACCTGGGGCTGGGACTGGGCAATGAAACCCCAATGCGCAAATGGGCCAGAACTGAGCAAAGGGTGAGACCTCCTGACCAGGGGTCCATCTTGTGACCATTTTGTGTCCATTTTGTGACCATTTTGGGTCCATTTTGGGTCCATTCTGTGCCCATTTTGGTTCCACCTTGGGTGCAGCCCTGTCCAGGCCCTGTCCTGCCCAAGGTGCACCCTAAATCCCTTTCAATAAATCTCTGCTTTATTCTCTGCCTCTGCCCAGTCCCTGCTCCAGCTCAGCCCTCCCAGGGCATCACCTGCACCCCTGGTTTCCATAATCTCCTCACTCTGCATTCGTGGCAGTGGCAGGGACACTCAGGGGACAGTGTGACAGTGTCCCTGTTCAGAGCGGATTGTTTTGGGAATTGTTTAAATCCTGGATGGAAAAACCCCCACAGACAATTCCATTCCTGGTCTCAGGTAACCCAAGAGGCTTCCAAGCACCGACAGAACAAATCCAAGCAGGGGGGGGATTTACAGAAATGATTGTAGGGCACAGCATGGCCTGGGCTGGAAGGGACATCAGGAATTATCCAGACACCTTCCACTGCTCCAGCCTGGCCTGGGGCACTGCCAGGGCTCCAGGGGCAGCCACAGCTGCTCTGGCAATTCCAGCCCAGCCAGGAATTCCCAATTCCCAATCTCCCACCCCATCCCTGCCCTCCGGCACTTCCAGACCCTCAGCCCGGTCCCGTTCTACAGGAGCTGATGCTGGAGCTGCCTGGGCAGGCTCGGGGCTCATCGCTGGGATTAGAGCTCCCCTCAGTGGGATGCGGGGAGGGGACACTGCGCTGTCACCGTCCAGCCCGGCCCGGGGCACCGCCGGGGATTGATTTATTAAAAATATGAATGTCGACCTAATACCGATATCCTACTGAGACAGACAAAAAAACTCTCTAACAGTTTAAAGTTAGAAAGTGTGTGTTTATTACAGCGCCGGGCTGTAATAAATAGCTCCCCAAAACACACGGCCACTTACAGAAAATCACAGAGTCCTTTTATTTACGAAACTGTTGAATACCCAAAATACAAATGCATATTCATAGCCCCGGTACCTCCCATTCCCCGCTTCGTATGGTAATTAGCAAAAAAGCAATTAAGCATGCGCAGTTTGTCCTTTGAAATGGGTCCGTGGTCCCATTCAAGAAGAGTGGGCTTAAAATGAGGCAGTAAAATGACTCTTCATGGCTCTGAACTTTCTACCTTTTCAATGCAAATGTGACAAACGAGCCTTGGTAGGACTCCCATTTCCTTAGGTTCGTAACTTTCAATAAGTTTCAGCATTTTGGGAGTTTCTGTAATTGTCCTGTGTTCCTAAACCTATTTATCAGGTTCTCTATTTCTTGTTGCAAGCACAGCTAAGCAAACACAAAGTTGACAAGCAATCAGTTATTTGGAAAAAGGTAACTCAAGCCCAGTCTTCCTTAACTAACTACAAAGCTTTTAATTAACTCCAAAAAACAAGACCTACTTCTAACCAAAATCTTAATTTTCTTAAAACCCTATATTCTTTGAAGTCTGTGTCTCAGGATGGCACAGCCACAGCTGCCTCCACCCAAATTCCTGCTGGGAGTCTCCTGTGGAGCTCATCCCGCACAAATTCCTGCCGGGAGACACAATATTTGGGAGGGAAAAGAGCTCCAGCAGTCGGTGTTGCACAGAGGCACTGAAGGAAACCTCAGCAGCAGCGCCAGGAGCTGCTCCCAGGGCAGGGGCTGGGCTGGAACTTTGGGAACAGAGCCTGGGATCCCTGCAGAGATCCAGGGATGCAGCTCAGCCCCACACAAAGCATCCCTCGGGAAATCCAGGGCCAAGCCTTTGGGAATCACCGGGTGCAGGTGTCCAGCTCTGGGTGAATATCTGTGCCAGGGGAGGGGGGGTTATAAATGCACATTTTGGAGTTGGCTTTTGGCAAATATTGACATGAACGTCACACATATCATGTAAGGAGGTTGTGCTGTATTTCCTTTTATTTGTGGAATTTAAAAATGTAATGAAGGTGTATTTCCTAATTGTAACAAAGTAAAAAGAGGGGGATTGCATTTTTTTTTTTAACCTTTCAGCCAGATAGAAAAGAGAAAACAGAAGGGAGGCCTGACATTCCTGTGACTGATAAAGAACAATTGAACCTTTATGGCCAAGAAAGATTTTTGGCATCTACCTCGACACCCAGAGGCCAAGAACAGATAAAGAAGATGCAATACTTGGGGACCCTTGAAACTGATAAGCTAAACAGATGTTTAAAGATGCATCAGTCTCTTTTTGACTATGTAACACCAAGACTTTTAAATACCAAGAAATCTGGAATAGGGGGTGTGTTGGTTTACACCCTCAGCTTCTCCTGTCTCCTAATTGTCTGCTTTTATTCTATTTTTTTTATTTTTATTAAACTTATAAATTAATAAAAAAAGGTGAAACGTGGTTTTTCACGGGGGGGTTAGGGTGGGTGTGAGGAAAGAATTTTTTCACAGGAAGGGTTGTAAAGCACTGGGAGGCAGTGGGGGAGCCAGATCCCCGGGGATATTCAGGAGATGTGTGGATGGAGATGTGGGAGCTGAAGCAGCAGAGGATTTTTCACAGCGTTGCAATGAGCTTACACAAATAAAAGTTTGGAACAGGAGTTGAATATTTAGGCCTTGAAACATTTGGAGCACAGAAAGTTCCTGAGCTGCAAAAAACCATAAAATAAGGAAATCCTGCGTGTGCAGTGTGTAGTGATTGGCTGAAGGAGATGCTTGGAAGCTTTTAGCATCACCTGTTGGCTAAAAAACTTTTTAAAGGTCTTGGAACAAAGAGAACTTTGGCTTCTGTTGTTATTGATGCCTTGGGAAGGCTGACCTGAAACAGAGGCTGGACAGAGCTGGAGAATAAAGGAGCTCGGCACCTCGGTCATTCCAGCTGCAGCTCGGGGCTGGCTTTGAAATTCCAGCTGAATTTGCTTTGGAAGGACAGGGGTCTGCCAGGGAGAGCTGGAGCTTCCCTTGGGATGGAGAATGTAACCCCTCCTCCCTCTGAATTATTGTAATTTTGCAATTAAGGGGCTCTCGGGCAAAGATACGGGAATAGGAATGACAGTTCTGTACTAGGAATGTTAAAAATACAAAAGTTCCAAAACACACAAACAAAAAACAAAAGAAACAACAAACAAAAAAACCCCCACAAAACAAACCAAACCAAAACATCCAAAAAACCCCAAACAAAACAAAACCAACCAAACAAAAAAAAACCCACAAAAAACCCCAACCAAACAAAAAAAAAACAAAACAAAAAAACCAAACCAAACCAAAACAAACCCAAAACCCCCCCGAAAACAAATAAAATAAGCAAACCAAAAACCCTAGAGACCCTGCCAGAGTCAGAACACAGCTGACACGCTGCTGGTCAGGTTTTTGGCAGCAGTTCAGTTAAATCCTCCTGCAGATGTGGCAGGTGTGGTGCTGCTGGAGCAGAGCTGATCCTGCAGAAGGTTCCAGTGGTGCTGGGATGGGTCTGGGTTCCTCTGGGAATGCACACTGGTGCTCTGGATCCCAGCTTGGATCCAGCTGGGAATGCCCGGGGGTGGGATGGGCTTCAAGATCCTTCCAACCCAAACCAACCCGAGATTTTCTCCTGTAATTAATATTTTTTTTTTTCTCTAAGGAAAACCCAACAAGCATCCTAGGAACAATCCATGAGTGGCTGGATGGAGCTGGAGCCGTTCCCACCTTTAAAATAATTTCCTGTTCTCACCTCCCCAAAACTCTCAGAGCTCCCCAAGATTCTCAGAGCTCCCCAAAACTCTCAGAACTCCCCAAAACTCTCAGAGCTCCCCAAAACTCTCAGAACTCCCCAAAACTCTCAGAGCTCCCCAAAACTCTCAGAACCCCCCAAAACTGTCAGAACTCCCCAAGATTCTCAGAACTCCCCAAGATTCTCAGAGCTCTCCAAAACTCTCAGAGCTCCCCAAGACTCTCAGAGCTCCCCAAGACTCTCAGAGCTCCCCAAAACTCTCAGAGCTCCCCAAGATTCTCAGAGCTCCCCAAGACTCTCAGAACTCCCCAAAACTCTCAGAGCTCCCCAAAACTCTCAGAACCCCCCAAAACTCTCAGAGCTCCCCAAGATTCTCAGAGCTCCCCAAAACTCTCAGAACTCCCCAAGACTCTCAGAACTCCCCAAGACTCTCAGAGCTCCCCAAAACTCTCAGAGCTCCCCAAGACTCTCAGAACTCCCCAAGATTCTCAAAACTCTCCCAAACTCTCAGAGCTCCCCAAAACTCTCAGAGCTCCCCAAGACTCTCAGAGCTCCCCAAGACTCTCAGAGCTCCCCAAAACTCTCAGAACTCCCCAAGACTCTCAGAACCCCCCAAAACTCTCAGAGCTCCCCAAGACTCTCAGAGCTCACCAAAACTCTCAGAGCTCCCCAAGACTCTCAGAACTCCCCAAAATTCTCAGAACTCCCCAAAACTCTCAGAGCTCCCCAAGATTCTCAGAGCTCCCCAAGATTCTCAGAACTCCCCAAAACTCTCAGAGCTCCCCAAGATTCTCAGAGCTCCCCAAAACTCTCAGAACTCCCCAAGACTCTCAGAGCTCCCCAAAACTCTCAGAGCTCCCCAAGACTCTCAGAACTCCCCAAAACTCTCAGAGCTCCCCAAGACTCTCAGAGCTCACCAAAACTCTCAGAGCTCCCCAAGATTCTCAGAACTCCCCAAGATTCTCAGAGCTCCCCAAAACTCTCAGAACTCCCCAAAACTCTCAGAACTCCCCAAGACTCTCAGAGCTCCCCAAGACTCTCAGAGCTCCCCAAAACTGTCAGAACTCCCCAAGACTCTCAGAGCTCCCCAAAACTCTCAGAGCTCCCCAAGACTCTCAGAACTCCCCAAAACTCTCAGAACTCCCCAAGACTCTCAGAGCTCCCCAAAACTCTCAGAACTCCCCAAAACTCTCAGAGCTCCCCAAGACTCTCAGAGCTCCCCAAGACTCTCAGAACTCCCCAAAACTCTCAGAACTCCCCAAAACTCTCTGAGCTCCCCAAAACTCTCGGAACTCCCCAAAACTCTCGGAACTCCCCAAGACTCTCAGAACTCCCCAAAACTCTCAGAACTCCCCCAAACTCTCAGAGCTCCCCAAAACTCTCAGAGCTCCCCAAAATTCTCAGAACTCCCCAAAACTCTCAGAACTCCCCAAAACTCTCAGAGCTCCCCAAGACTCTCAGAGCTCCCCAAAACTCTCAGAACTCCCCAAAACTCTCAGAGCTCCCCAAGACTCTCAGAGCTCCCCAAAACTCTCAGAGCTCCCCAAAATTCTCAGAACTCCCCAAAACTCTCAGAACTCCCCAAGACTCTCAGAGCTCCCCAAAACTCTCAGAACTCCCCAAGACTCTCAGAGCTCCCCAAGACTCTCAGAGCTCCCCAAAACTCTCAGAACTCCCCAAGACTCTCAGAACTCACCAAGATTCTCAAAACTCTCCCAAACTCTCAGAACTCCCCAAAACTCTCAGAACTCCCCAAAATTCTCAGAGCTCCCCAAGACTCTCTGAGCTCCCCAAAACTCTCAGAGCTCCCCAAGACTCTCAGAACTCCCCAAGATTCTCAGAACCCCCCAAAACTCTCAGAACTCCCCAAGACTCTCAGAGCTCCCCAAAACTCTCAGAGCTCCCCAAAACTCTCAGAACTCAAGTTTCTGAACGAGACCAGAAACTTTTCCAGACCATGCCCGTGAGATGATCAAATCAGAGCCGGAGAAAAATATTTCCTCCCTGGCGAGCAAATATTGAAATTTGTTTGAAACACACCAGTTCCACCACGATGCCATTCGAGTTAATTACCTGACTGTAAATGCACCTCTTCAATAATTGCTGAACCTCGAGAAATGCTTTCAATAATTGACGGGGTTTTCCGAGGGAAAAATGGTGTTATTAAATCCAAATTAAATGCACATCGGAGACACTTCAGTAGAGTGCTGCCAGAGCAGAGCTTTTTGTGCTCTGTGAGGAAGAACTTTGGGAATTAAAGGCAGGAGAGCTTCACTCTGCAGCCACCCACCAGCATCTCCTCCCCAGGTTTTTTTTTTTGTTTGTTTTGTTTCTTTTTTTGTTTTGTTTTGTTTTGTTTTGTTGGTTTTTTGGGTGTTTTTTGGGTGTTTTTTTGTTTTTTTTTGGTTTTGTTTTGGGGTTTTTTTTGTGGTTTTTTTTTTTTTTTTTTTTTTTTGTTTGTTTGTTTGTTCGGTATTTTTTCCCAATTCCCAGAGGTATTTCAGAGTTTGGATGAATGAGGCAGAGGTGTGGGAGCAGTCCCAGGTGTGGGGTGATCAGCACCACCTCAGGGGGGTTAAACCCAGCCCTGGGGGGGTGAGGAGGGGCTGGGCTGGGTTTTTAGGGGTTGGTGCCATCCAGAGGTGGGTGGAAATTCGGGAGAGCCCAGTGTCCCACCAGGGGGAGGCTGCTCAGGGGTCCCAGGGGGGGCTCTGCTCCCAGGGGAGCCCACCAGGCCCTGGGGATGCTCTGGGCCAGCCCTACATTGTTAAGTTTTATCTTCTTTTCTGCCAGGGTCAGGATTAAATGCTCCAGACAGTATTTCCGGATATTTATTAATTTTTATCCATGTTACAATCTCACAAACTGTGAGTTCTACATCACTTCTGGCTAACAAACTAAAAATGGAGCCTTTTATCCCTTTCTCTACAAGGCCTTTTAAACACAAACTGTCCAATTAAGAAATGACACCTGAATTATTTTTAGTTTTACCCCAATACCCAACCACCCCTGGCCCACAATGAGGATTTTTCTCCCCAATTACAAAACACCACCCAGCCCATGGAGAAAAAGGAAGAAAAGGTTAAAAAAGAACAGCTAACCTCTGCCCTAAGGTCTCCATCTTGCTCCACATACATTACTATATACCAAAATCTTAAAATCTGGGTTTCCAGAATTCCAGCACTGTGGGGTTTTTGTCTTCTTTTCTGCCAGAGTTGGGATTAAATGCTCAAGAGACACATTTTGTGTTGGGACTCAGATGTTTATTAATCCTTATCCATGTTACAGCCTCACAGGCTGTGAGTTCTGGCTAACAAAGTGACAAATGGCTCTGTCCCTAACTCTTCCTAAGTTCTTTTAAACACAAACTGTCCAATTAAGAAATTATTTTTAATTATTTTTACTTTTACCCCAATACCCAACCACCCCTGGCCCACAATGAGGATTTTTCTCCCCAATCACAAAACACCACCCAGCCCATGGAGAAGAAGGTGAAAAAGAAGGGCTCAGCCTCTGCCCTAAACCCCCCACCTTGCTTTATATCCACCCCTGCATTCTAACCCCTGAAACTCTGAGTTTTGCCCCCTGTGCTGTCACACACTTCCATCCCAACCACAGCCCCCAATCCCAGCGCTGTCACTCAATTTTGGGAGCCTTTTCCCCGGCCTCGGGTGGGATGCAGGGTTTGCTGGGGGGTCAGAGCCTGGGATCCTCAGTGCCCGGGGTTCCAAGAGCCCTGCGTCCCCTCCCAGCTGCATCCCCGAGTTTCCCGGAGAAGTTTGGAAAACCTGTCAGCTGTAGCTCAGCCCACCTGAAGCAGAAAATCCCAGATTCCTCCCAGGGAAATCTCCCTCGGGCATCCCTCGCTGCCCTTGGCCCTTTGGGATGAGGGTTTGGCACCAGAGGAGCCTCAGGGAATTTGGTGATTCCAGGGAATCACCAAAGCCACCCCCAGCGCCCTGCAAACCAGCCTCGCTCAGGCTCTGTGCCTTTGGCAGAGGCGGAATGTGGAATTCCAGACAAAACCTGGCCAGCAGCAACTAGAGGGATACTGGAATATGGAATTCCAGGCAAAAACCAATATTGGAATATGGAATTCCAGAGAAAACCCAGCCAGTAGCGGTAGAGGAATGTTGGAAAATGGAATTCCAGACAAAACCTGATATTGGAATACTGAATTCTGGACAAAATCTGGCCAGTAGCACTAGAGGAATACTGGAATGTGGAATTCCAGACAAAACCTGATATTGGAATATGGAATTCCAGACAAAACCCGGCCAGCAGCAGTAGAGGAATGTTGGAATATGGAATTTCAGAGAAAACCTGGCCAGCAGCACTAGAGGAATGTTGGAATATGGAATTTCAGAGAAAACCTGGCCAGTAGCACTAGAGGGATATTGGAATATGGAATTTCAGAGAAAACCTGGCCAGCAGCACTAGAGGAATGTTGGAATATGGAATTTCAGAGAAAACCTGGCCAGTAGCAGTAGAGGGATATTGGAATATCAAATTCCAGACAAAAACTGATATTGGAATATGTTATTCCAGACAAAACCCGGCCAGCAGCACTAGAGGGAGATATTTCCCCACATTTCTGGGTTCCAGAGCCGCTGCAGAGCAGCAAACCCCGGCAGCAGAGCGGGCTCCCGTGCCATCAAACCCCGCTAATCAGCGGCAATTAGCGAGGGAGCTGCGGCTGGGCGCAATCAGCACCGGTGCAGCACCCCATAAACTCAGGGGTTTGTTATCTGAGGGTTGTGGAACCCAGTGCAGCACCCCATAAACACAGGGGTTTGTTATCTAAGGGTTGTGGGACCTGGTGCACCCCATAAACTCAGGGGTTTGTTATTGGAGTTTAAGGGTTGTGGGACCCGGTGCAGCACCCCATAAACTCAGGGGTTTGTTATCTGGGTTTAAGGGTTGTGGGACTCTGTGCACCCCATAAACTCTGGGGTTTGTTATCTGAGTTTAAGGGTTGTGGGACTCTGTGCACCCCATAAACTCAGGGGTTTGGTATCGTAGTTTAAGGGTTGCAGGATCTCTCGCAGCAGGAGCAGGGAGGTCATTCTTCCCCTGAACTCGGCACTGCTGAGGCCACACCTGGAGTGCAGTGTCCAGCTCTGGGTGTCTCAGTTCAGGATGGACATTGAGTGCAGTGTCCAGCTCTGGGTGTCCCAGGATGGACATTGAGTGCAGTGTCCAGCTCTGGGTGTCTCAGTTCAGGATGGACATTGAGTGCAGTGTCCAGCTCTGGGTGTCCCAGGATGGACACTGAGTGCAGTGTCCAGCTCTGGGTGTCCCAGGATGGACATTGAGTGCAGTGTCCAGCTCTGGGTGTCTCAGTTCAGGATGGACATTGAGTGCAGTGTCCAGCTCTGGGTGTCCCAGGATGGACATTGAGTGCAGTGCCCAGCTCTGGGTGTCCCAGCTCAGGATGGACATTGAGTGCAGTGTCCAGCTCTGGCCCCTCAGTTCAGGATGGACATTGAGTGCTGTGTCCAGCTCTGGGTGTCTCAGCTCAGGATGGACATTGAGTGCAGTGTCCAGCTCTGGCCCCTCAGTTCAGGATGGACATTGAGTGCTGTGTCCAGCTCTGGGTGTCCCAGGATGGACATTGAGTGCAGTGTCCAGCTCTGGGTGTCCCAGGATGGACATTGAGTGCAGTGTCCAGCTCTGGCCCCTCAGTTCAGGATGGACACTGAGTGCAGTGTCCAGCTCTGGGTGTCTCAGCTCAGGATGGACATTGAGTGCAGTGTCCAGCTCTGGGTGTCTCAGTTCAGGATGGACATTGAGTGCAGTGTCCAGCTCTGGGTGTCCCAGGATGGACATTGAGTGCAGTGTCCAGCTCTGGGTGTCTCAGTTCAGGATGGACATTGAGTGCAGTGTCCAGCTCTGGCCCCTCAGTTCAGGATGGACATTGAGTGCAGTGTCCAGCTCTGGGTGCCTCAGTTCAGGATGGACATTGAGTGCAGTGTCCAGCTCTGGGTGTCTCAGGATGGACATTGAGTGCAGTGTCCAGCTCTGGCCCCTCAGTTCAGGATGGACATTGAGTGCTGTGTCCAGCTCTGTCCCCTCAGTTCAGGATGGACATTGAGTGCAGTGTCCAGCTCTGGCCCCTCAGTTCAGGATGGACATTGAGTGCAGTGTCCAGCTCTGGCCCCTCAGCTCAGGAAGGACACTGAGTGCAGTGTCCAGCTCTGGCCCCTCAGTTCAGGAAGGACATTGAGATGTTTGAGCACATCCAGAGGAGGCCCCAAGGCTGGTGAGGGGTTTGGAGCACAAACCTTATGAAGAACGACTGAGGGATCTGGGGTTGTTTAGCCTGGAGAAAAGGAGACTCAGAGGTGACCTTATCACTCTCTACAGATACCTGAAGGGTGGCTGTGCTCAGCTGGGGTTGGGCTCTTTCTCCAGGCAGCACTGACAGAACCAGAGGACGCAGCCTCAGCTGCACCAAGGGAAGTGTAGGTTGGAAAAGATTTTTCACAGAAGGAGTGACAAAGTTCTGGAATGGCCTGCCCGGGGAGGTGCTGGAGTCACCATCCCTGGAGGTGTTTACACAAAGCCTGGATGTAGCACTGGGTGCCAAGGTCTGGTTGAGGTGTTGGGGCTGGGTTGGACTCGATGATCTTGAAGGTCTCTTCCAACCTGGAGATTCTGTGACTCTGTGACTCTGTGATTCTGTAATTGTGGCATTAATTACATCACTACGAGATGGCCATCGGTGATTTGGGCACTGCCAGCCCTTGGCACTTGGGATGGGGACGAAAAAGGATTTTAACACCTCTTCCAGTGGGGATGGAAGAAAATCCTTCCAAAAAAGGGGAAGGGTCTGGCAGCTGGGCACCACCAGCCCCTGACCCAGCAGAGCCTTCTGGGGCTTTCACAGCTCCGGGGAACAGCGAGAAAGGGGGAAAGAAATGAAGAAAGGAGATCTCTGTTCGTTAGAGGTGTTTGTAGTGACAGAGAAGTGGGTGATGAGCTCTGCAGGGAGGGGGAGGAGGTGGGGATGTGCTGGGATGCTGTAGCTGTATCCCACATCCCACATCCCATATCCCATATCCCATACCCTGCATCCCCTATCCCACATTCCATATCCCACACTCCACATCCCCTATTCCCCATTCCATATCCCCCATCCCATATCCTGGCCCGTTCCTGCAGCTCACATCCCCTATCCCATATCCCACACCCCACATCCCACATCCTCTATCTCCTCCCGTTCCCACTACCCATATCCCTTATCCTGTATCCCACTCCCCAAATCCCCTATCCCCTCCTGTTCCCTGTGCCCATATCCCCCATCCCACACCCCAAATCCCCTCCCGTTCCCGGTGCCCATACCCCAAATCCCATATCCCACATCCCTCCCGTTCCCTGTGCCCATATCCCACATCCCATATCCCATATCCCACATCCCAGCCCGTTCCCGGTGCCGGGCCTAGGTGGAGCTGCAGCCCCAGGAATGCCGGCAGCTGCTGCCAGCGTCCTCCGGGATGGCTGCGATGGGAATTCATGGAGCAGGGAAGGAACAGCAAGGAAAAATAATTTTTTTAAAAAATATATAAATTTATATATATATGTATTTTATATAAAATTATCAGGGAATAATAACAATAATAAATAATAGGGAAATCAAAGCTACTCCCAAAACTCCATCAGGCTTTTTCCCTGTGTGCCCCGTGCAGTGCTGGGCAGGAGACATTCCCTGTCCTGGAAACCCCAAATCCCACCTGGGTCACAGCTCTGGAATTCCACGGGCCTGCCTTGGATCCCCAGGAATCAGTGAATTCATGGATCCCCAGGAATCAGTGAATCCACAAATCCCCAGGAATCAGTGAATTCACGGATCCCCAGGAATCGATGAATTTACAAACCCTCAGGAATCAGTGAACTCATGGATCCCCAGGAATTAGTGAATTCACAAATCCCCAGGAATCAAGAATACCATGGACCTGCAAGAATCAGTGAATTCATGGATCCCCAGGAATCAAGAATTTCATGGACCTGCAGGAACCAGTGAATTCCCAGATCCCAGGGCTGGATGGGATTTTGGGCAGGAATTGTTCCCTGGCAGGGCAGGCAGGCCCTGGCACAGATGCCCAGAGCAGCTGTGGCTGCCCTGGCACAGCAGAGGTGTCCCTGTGGGATGGGATGATCCCTCAGGCCCCTTCCACCCCAAACCATCCCAGGATCTCAGGATCCTTCCCCTCTCCAAGGCAGCAGCACCTCTGGAGTTCTCCATGGATTAACCCAAAACAACCAAACAAATCCTGGCTGTTCCCCTCCAAACCCAAAACAACCAAACAAACCCTGGCTGTTCCCAGCTCCTCCAAACTAAAAATCCCCCAGAGCCTCCCCCAACCACCCTGGGATGGATTTGGAGAGCCCAGGGATTTATTCCTGTCTGGGAATAAATAAATAAAAACGTCAGTTTTATTAGAAAAAATAAATAAATAAAAATATATTTATTTAATATATATTTATTTAATATATATTTATTTAATATATTATTGTAATATATATTTAATATATTATAAATAATATAATATAAATAAATATTATTATATTATTATGTTATTTTATTATATAATATATAATATATTATATATAATATATAATACATAATATATAATACATAATATATACTATATACTATATACTATTTTATATTTTATATTTTATATTTTATATTTTATATTTTATATATTATATACTATATACTATATATTATATATTATATATAATCTATAATCTATAATCTATAATCTATAATCTATAATCTATAATCTATAATATATTATATATTATATATTATATATTATATATTATATATTATATATTATATATTATATACTATATACTATATATTATATATTATATATTATATTTATTTTATATTTTATATATTATAGTTTATATATTATATATTATATATTATATATTATATATTATATATTATATATTATATATTATATATTATATATTATATATTATATATATTATATTTATTAAATAATTAATATAGTAAATAAATAAATTATAATAAATAAATAAAAACTTTTAAATATCAGTGCCAGGCGCTGGGCTGGAGCTGCCCCACGGGAGAGCTCCAGGAGAGGGGTTTGGATGCAGCCCCTTCCCTTCTGGGAGGACAATTCCCCCAATTTCCACTGCAGGAGCTCGGCAGCAGCAGCACACAGGCAGCAGGAATTCCGGGGGAGCTCGGGGTTTACAGCACTCAGCAGATTTTTAATTATTATTTTTTTTTAATGGATCATTTTTTATTATTTTATTTTTTTTCCCCTAACAGAAAATGCCAGCTGGGTGGGATAAAAAGGCGCCGTGAGGACCTGCTGGAGTTTTTTGTTGCTCATTCTGACAAAAGCCAGGCAGATTTCCCAGGAAAACCTTCCAAGATCCTGGAGCGTCTGTGGGGTTTGTGTCCCAGGCCCAAAATGTGCAGGGAGAGGGAAACAGCACCAAAAAAACCCCCCAAAATAACCAAGAAAACCACAAACCCCAAATAACTTTCCCCGTTTCCTCCGTATGGAAAAGTGTTGGGATGTGAAACCCTTCCTGAGACCCAGGATGTATTTCTGAATATTTTCTTTGGATGCTGAGAATTTAGGAAAAAAAAAAACCCAAAAACCAAAAAAAAAAAACCCACGAAAAAAAAACCACAAAAAAAAAAAATCAAAACAAACAAACAAAAACCCCCCGAACCCCACAACCAAACACCAAAATCTGACATTAAAAAATCCAAAGCAATCCCAAGTTCTTTCAGGTTTTCAAGGAATTTGAGCATCACGACTCCTGCTAAAAACTGAAATTTCAAAAATGATGAAAATTTGGAGTTTCAGCACCAGAGTGGGAGCTCTGCTCCCCAAATCCACCCCGGGGGAAGGGGAGGTTGGCCCTGGAAGTCGGGGGTCACTTTGGGAGGATTCCTCTGGAATTTACCCAGCCAGGGATGCTGTTCATGGCCCTGCTCCCACTGCTGCTTTCCAGCTCTCTGGGTCTTCTGTCAGAAAGTTGTTAGCGCTGAGTGGGAGCAAATAAAATAAAATGGAATGAAATAAAATAAAATAAAATAAAATAAAATATAAAATATAAAATAAAATAAAATATAAAACAAAATAAAATAAAATATAAAAATATAATAAAATATTATAAAATATAAAATAGAAAATATTATAAATTATAATAAAATATAATAAAATAAAAATAAAAATAAAAATAAAATAAAAATAAAATAAAAATATAAAATATAAAATATAAAATAAAATATAAAATAAAATATAAAATAAAATGAAATGAAATGAAATGAAATGAAATAAAATAAAATAAAATAAAATAAAATAAAATAAAATAAAATAAAATAAAATAAAATAAAATGTGAAATCAGATAATTTAAGCTAATTAAAAAAAATAAGTTAGAAATACAAAGTGAAGTTGCCCAGCCCTGTGCAGCTCTGGGAGTGCAGCCTGCTGTTCCTTGTTCCCGAGGGAATTCCTTCCCTCCTTCCTTCCAGCCCCAAAGAATTCTGCCAGACCCAGGGGGAGCCCCCGGCCCCGGCGCCCCGGAGCCATCCTGGTCCCAGCCCCGGGAATGAGCGAGCCCAGCCCGACCCCGCAGGGAGGGAACCGCCGGGAGCCTCCCCGGAGCAGCTCGGAACAACTTTGTGCTGGGGGGATTTCTTTATTCCAGATCCCGCCAGGTCCCCAATTTGGGGTCGGGGACGGACTTTGGGGGACCCAGAGCCAGGTTCTGATTTTGGGGTCCGCCTTTGGAGACTCAGGGCAACGTCCGTATTTTGGGGTGGGGCTCTGGGTACCTGGGGCCACATCCCAATTTTGGGGTCGGGCTCTGTGTACCCGGGCCCAGGTCCCGATTTTGGGGTCAGGCTTTGGGTACCCACGAGCAGGTCCCTATTTTGGGGTCGGGCTCTGTGTACGGGGGGCCAGGTCCCGATTTTGGGGTCGGGCACTGGGTACCCGGGTCCAGGTGCCCATTTTGGAGTCGGGGCTGGGCTCTGTGTACCCGAGGCCAGATCCCAATTTTGGGGTCAGGCTCTGGGTACCAGGACCAGGTGCTCATTTTGGGTTCAGGCTTTGGGTACCTGGGCCCAGGTGCCGATTTTGGGTTCAGGCTCTGTGTACCGGTCCCAGGTCCCTATTTTGGGTTCAGGCTCTGTGTACCGGTCCCAGGTCCCTATTTTGGGTTCAGGCTCTGGGTACCGGTCCCAGGTCCCTATTTTGGGTTCAGGCTCTGTGTACCGGTCCCAGGTCCCTATTTTGGGTTCAGGCTCTGAGTACCCGGGCCTGGTCCCGATTTTGGGGTCGGTGCCGGGCTCTGTGTACCGAGCCCAGGTCCCTATTTTGGGGTCAGGCTCTGTGTACCGGTCCCAGGTCCCTATTTTGGGTTCAGGCTCTGTGTACCGGTCCCAGGTCCCTATTTTGGGTTCAGGCTCTGTGTACCGGTCCCAGGTCCCTATTTTGGGTTCAGGCTCTGGGTACCGGTCCCAGGTCCCTATTTTGGGGTCAGGCTCTGTGTACCGGTCCCAGGTCCCTATTTTGGGTTCAGGCTCTGTGTGCCGGTCCCAGGTCCCGATTTTGGGGTCAGGCTCTGTGTACCGGTCCCAGGTCCCTATTTTGGGTTCAGGCTCTGTGCACCGGTCCCAGGTCCCTATTTTGGGGTCAGGCTCTGGGTACCGGTCCCAGGTCCCTATTTTGGGGCCGGGCTCCGGGGACACGGCCAGCATCACTAGGTGGCATTGTGAGACCGGCAGCCGCCCCAACCCCAAATAAATTAACGCCAATTAATCCCTCGGGCGCTGCTCTCCCCGCGCGGCCGCCGCGGCTCCTGGCAGCCCGCGGGATAAATTCCGTGGGGTGCCGGCCTCGGCCGGGGCTGCTCCTTCCCAGGCTCTTCCCTTGCCGGCTTTCACCTCAATCTGTCATCCAGATTTGACGCTGCCTGGTTCGGGCGCTGCTCGGCAGTGACATGGATATAATGCGGAATATTTGTGCACATTTACAGCTCCGGCCCCTCCGAACATCGCTCACTGCCGAGGAAAATAAAAATACCGCGGAAAAAAATAATAATAATAATGATAAATAAATAAATCCCCGCACGAACAGGACGCGCTGCAATAGAGGGTTCTGTTCTGAGCGCCGGGGAGGAAAATTTGGGTTTGGGTTGGGTTTTTTGGGGGGTTCAGGGCTCGGAATTGTCCGGCAGCTCGGGGCTAATTAAAGAGGAGCCGCACGGCGCTCGGCGAGCTCCCCGAGCTGGCTGCTTTATGGTTCTCTTCCATTAACACTCCGGATTATAAATCAAATTAACTGGCATTTCTATTAAAAAAAAAAAGGAAAGGAATCCTTTCAGGAGCGCGCCCAGCCCGGCGGGGCCGAGCCCCTTTTCCTGGAGAGGAAAATTCCCATCCCAGCTTTGTTCCCCCCACCGCTGCCCTCTCGGAACAATCAGGGAGGGACGGGCAATTATTCCCTTGCAGCCAACAACAAAATAATAAAAAAAAAAAAGTCCCAATTAGGCTGGGATGACTTCCCGGCTGGGCTCGGGGAGCTGATCCCGGCTGATCCCGGCTGCTTCCAGCGGGAATTCCGCACCAGCGGCACCGATTCCTCCCTGCCCGAGCACAAATGTTTGTGAGCAGAGGCAGCGCTCGGTGCCCGCGGGGCTCCCCAAATCCTCTCCCCAGCCCCGGGGGGGCTCGCAGGAATTTTAAATTCGGAATTTTAAATTCCAGCTGCTCCGTCCCCCATCCCGCAGCCGCCGGGTCGCATTCCCGGCTTTCCCCAGGCTGGGGATTTTTTGGGGATGGGTTTTATTTCCTGCCCACATCCCCCCCCTGGGGTGTTTAGGGCTGGAATTTGGAGCCGGTAAATGGGATGGGGAGGGGGGGGACAACAACGCGGAGTTAAATCTTTGGGATAAACTTCGAAATGCTGGAGCTGGAGCGGGGAGAGAGAGAAATTCCTGGCTGGGGCTCTTCCCGTGCAAGGAAAACCCGGGCTAGAGCCGCGCCCCTGGCACGGGGAGCACATCCAGCCCGGATCCGGGTGAATTATTGGAGGAGAAACCCCCGGAAGCTCCGATTTATTGTCACTGTCTGGGAGCAAAAGGGCAAAAGGAGATTGGCACTCGGCTAACAGCGGCGCTTCCTCGGGAAATCAAGGTCCCCATTCCAGGGATTTATTTTATTTTATTTTATTTTATTTTATTTTATTTTATTTTATTTTATTTTATTTTATTTTATTTTATTTTATTTTATTTTATTTTATATTTTATTTTACTTTATTTTATTTTATTTTACTTTATTTTACTTTATTTTATTTTATTTTATTTTATTTTATTATTTTTTTTTCCCTGGGAATGTCCCCGCAGAGCTCAGCACACGGCGAGGGAGGTTTCAAACTGAAATCTCCGCCGAAATTCCTTCTTTTCATCTTTCATTTCCACCCTCGGAGCGGGATCCCCGGGCCGGGGCTGCTCCGGGGTTGGGAGGGGAGCCCGGAGCCGCTGCCAGCCCCGGGCACGGCGCTGCCGCCGCCGGATTCCTCCGGGAATCACAAACCCGGGGACTCCCGGCCATCCCTCGCTGCTCCCCGCACCTGCCTCGGGCTTCATTGCCATCAAAAACTTCCCATCCGGCCCTTAGCTCGGGGTTTTTCCTTTCTGGTTTTTTGAGAGGATGCTCGAGGATTTAACCCCTGGCTGGGCAGGAAAGGCGGGACAGAACTTTTCCCCTTTTCTCCAACAGGGTGGTGCAGGGGAAAAAAAAAAAAAAAAAAAAAAAAAATATATATATATATATATATATATATATATAAAATAAATAAATAAAATTAAAAATAAAAATAAAAATAAAAATAAAAATAAAAATAAAAATAAAAATAAAAATAAAAATAAAAAATAAAATAAAATAAAAATAAAAATAAAAATAATCCAATGCCTTCAAAATCAGCCCGGGCCCTGCTCTTTGAAATCGGCCTGGAGAGCCCGAGGGAAGTGGGGAATAAAGGATTTCTTTGGGATCCCAAGCCCGGCCTGAGACAGTCACGGGCTCGGGAGCCGGGGCAGCCCCGGGGCAGCTCCGCGGGTGCGCAGCGGCTGCTCCCGCTCCAGTGACCCTTCCCAAAGGGCGGATTTCCTAAGGAATTACAGCGGCTGGGGCTGTTCTCAGCCGGGCACGTGGCTCTCGCGGCTGGCCGGAGCTTTTCCTGGGAAAAGGGAGCGGGGACGGGGCTGGGTCCAGCACATCCTGCTGGAAATCCGGGAAAAGGGGGCAGGAAGGGATCCCTCCTGCACGGGATTTATTTATTTGTGCTCGAACGGATCAGCCGCGGCTGCGGGAGCTCCGGGAATCGCTGCACATCCAAGTTTTCCTGCTGCCTTGGAACGCAGGGGCGCTGCCTCCACTGCGGTTCAGCTCTGGGTTATCCCGGATTTTGCTCAGACCCTCCCAAATTATTTATTTTGCAGGGCAGGAACGGCCAGGGGTGGATTGATCCCGGCTGAGCTGGCAGGGAATTGTCACTGGAAGGGTGAGAGGGCCTTAGGAAAAGCCACGGTGGAGGTTCTGCTCCCGGAGAACTTCCCCAAATTGTCCTTTTGGTGTAAAGGCCTGAAATTCCCGAGGGCTCCTCCAAGGCGGGGATGCCTGAGCTGGGATCCTCCGAAAGGAAACCTGAGGAAGGCAGGGAGTGACTCTCTGTGGAGCTGGCAATTCCTTATTCCAGGAATGTGGTTATTTAGCTCCCAAAAAACCCCAATCACATCTCCCCTCTGGATCAATAATAATAATAATAATAATAATAATAATAATAATAATAATAATAATACAATCAGTAATTATTCCTACAATGCCAATTAAGTCCCACCACCCTTCACGTGCTCCAGTGGTGTTTTTGGGAGCCCTTGGAGAGAGGACAGATGGAGCCACGGCAATAAATACACCTGGAATATCTATGGAATATGCAGGGAATATCCATGGAATATCTATGAAATATCTATGGAATATCTATGGAATATCCAGGGACTATCCAGGGAATATCTCTGGAATATCCGTGGAATATCCATGGAATATCCATGGAATATCTATGGAATATCTATGGAATATCCATGGAATATCAATGGAAAATCCATGGAATATCTATGGAATATCCATGGAATATCCAGGGAAATATCCAGGGAATATCCATGGAATATCCATGGAATATCCATGGAATATCTATGGAATATCCATGGAATATCCATGGAATATCTATGGAATATCCATGGAATATCTATGGACTAGCCATGGAATATCCATGGAATATCCATGGAATATCTATGGAATGTATCCATGGAATATCTATGGACTATCTATGGAATATCCAGGGAATATCTGTGGAATATCCATGGAATATCCATGGAATATCCAGGGAATATCCATGGAATATCCATCTCTTGCCACAGGCAGCGCATCCCCGGATCCGGGCGCGAGTTGCAGGGAAATGGGCATTTATTTATTTTATTTTATTTATTTTTTTTCCCAGGGCCGGCGCACTCCAGGAATGCGGATCCGGGGAGGATCCAGGGAGCTCACCCCCCTCGCCCGTGGCAGCCCCGGCGGAGCGCCCCGCCATCGCCATGGCAACCGCGAGCCAATTACGGCAATTAACATTCCCGCGGAGCCGGCCCTCATCAGCGGCAGCCGCTCCTTTATCTCCTCATTTATCCCTCCGAGCCGGCTCCGGGCTCCAGCCAGGAACGGCCCCAAACGGGCACGGGGATGGCCCCAAATGGGCACAGGGATGGCCCCAAATGGATTTGGGGATGGCCCCAAATGGGCACAGGGATGGTCCCAAATGGATTTGGGGATGGTCCCAAATGGGCACCAGGATTATCCCAAATGGATTTGGGGATGGCCCCAAATGGGCACGGGGATGGTCCCAAATGGGCACAGGAATGGTCCCAAATGGGCGCGGGGATTATCCCAAATGGGCACAGGGATGGCCCCAAATGGGCACAGGGATGGCCCCAAATGGGCACAGGAATGGTCCCAAATGGATTTGGGGATGGCCCCAAATGGGCACAGGGATGGCCCCAAAGGGATTTGGGGATGGCCCCAAATGGGCACAGGGATGGCCCCAAATGGGCACAGGGATGGTCCCAAATGGATTTGGGGATGGTCCCAAATGGGCACGGGGATGGCCCCAAATGGGCACAGGGATGGTCCCAAATGGGCACAGGGATGGCCCCAAATGGGCACAGGAATGGTCCCAAATGGGCACAGGAATGGTCCCAAATGGGCACAGGGATGGCCCCAAATGGGCACAGGAATGGTCCCAAATGGGCACAGGGATGGCCCCAAATGGGCACGGGGATGGTCCCAAATGGGCACAGGGATGGCCCCAAATGGGCACGGGGATGGCCCCAAATGGGCACAGGGATGGCCCCAAATGGGCACAGGAATGGTCCCAAATGGATTTGGGGATGGCCCCAAATGGGCACAGGGATGGCCCCAAAGGGATTTGGGGATGGCCCCAAATGGGCACAGGGATGGCCCCAAAGGGATTTGGGGATGGCCCCAAATGGATTTGGGGATGGCCCCAAATGGGCACAGGGATGGCCCCAAAGGGATTTGGGGATGGCCCCAAATGGGCACGGGGATGGTCCCAAATGGGCACGGGGATGGCCCCAAAGGGATTTGGGGATGGCCCCAAATGGGCACGGGGATGGCCCCAAATGGGCACAGGGATGGTCCCAAATGGATTTGGGGATGGTCCCAAATGGGCACGGGGATGGTCCCAAATGGATTTGGGGATGGTCCCAAATGGGCACAGGGATGGTCCCAAATGGATTTGGGGATGGTCCCAAATGGGCACCAGGATTATCCCAAATGGATTTGGGGATGGCCCCAAATGGGCACGGGGATGGTCCCAAATGGATTTGGGGATGGCCCCAAATGGGCACAGGGATGGCCCCAAATGGGCACCAGGATTATCCCAAATGGATTTGGGGATGGCCCCAAATGGGCACGGGGATGGTCCCAAATGGATTTGGGGATGGCCCCAAATGGGCACAGGGATGGCCCCAAATGGGCACCAGGATTATCCCAAATGGATTTGGGGATGGCCCCAAATGGGCACGGGGATGGTCCCAAATGGGCACAGGGGATGGCCCCAAATGGGCACAGGGGATGATCCCAAATGGGCACAGGGATGGTCCCAAATGGATTTGGGGATGGCCCCAAATGGGCACAGGGATGGCCCCAAATGGATTTGGGGATGGCCCCAAATGGGCACGGGGATGGTCCCAAATGGATTTGGGGATGGCCCCAAATGGGCACAGGGATGGTCCCAAATGGATTTGGGGATGGTCCCAAATGGGCACGGGGATGGTCCCAAATGGGCACGGGGATGGCCCCAAAGGGATTTGGGGATGGCCCCAAATGGGCACGGGGATGGTCCCAAATGGGCACAGGGATGATCCCAAATGAATTTGGGGATGGTCCCAAATGGGCACAGGGATGGCCCCAAATGGGCACAGGGATGGTCCCAAATGGGCACAGGGATGGTCCCAAATGGGCACAGGGGATGGCCCCAAATGGGCACGGGGATGGCCCCAAATGGGCACAGGGGATGGCCCCAAATGGATTTGGGGATGACCCCAAATGGGCACGGGAATGGCCCCAAATGGGCACAGGATGGTCCCAAATGGATGCAGGAATGGTGTGAAATGGATTTGGGGATGATCCCAAATGGATTTGGGGATGGTCCCAAATGGGCACAGGTTTCCTTCCCAAATCCCAGCCCTTCCTGATGGCAGCAGGAAGTGCAATCAGACACAAAAATCACAGGATAAAAAATGATAACAATTACTGTCAGTGGGTTTATTCTGTAATATTTGGTATTTTCAGCAGGTTTATTCTGTAATATTTGGTGTTTCCAGAGGGTTTGTCCTGTAACATTTGCTGGAGCTATCAGGACACTGAGGTTCAGCGTTTGCCCCCATTTTCTGTCCCCAGAAGTGAATCAGAAATGGGGATGAAGCAGCAAATGCACTGACTGGCTGGGTAAATCCCACTGGAAATCCCACTGAGCATCCTGGATATAAACACAAAACCACACCACGAACCAGAACGCCTGGAACCAAAGCCCAGACCCCTGGGAATGGCATCCTCCTCTCCTGGCTCAGGGGCCACCACAAGGGTTTAATTCATCACCAGGCTGTTATTTAATTCAGTGACCTGGCAGGTGTGTGAGGATGATCCCCACGAGGAGGATGCTTTCGAAGAATCCTGTTTTTCACAAAGAGGAGAAGTTCAAAGTTTACTTGTTAGGGGAGAAAAAAACAAACCAAAAACCAAAACCACCACCACCAACAACAAAACAACAACAACAACAAAAACAAACCCAAAAAAACCCAAAAAACCCAACCAAAACCAAAAACCAAAAAACAAAACCGAAAAAACCCCAAAACAAAACAACAACAAAAAAACCAAAACCAAAAAAACCCAACAAAAACCCCAACAAATCAAAACAAAAAAAACCAACCCTCCCCCAGAAAAACAAACCAAAAGCCAACAAAAAACCACCACAAAACAACAACAACAAAAAAACCACAAAAACCAAACCAAACCAAACCAAAACAAAAACAACAAAGAAAATATTCACAACTCAATTGTTTTAATGTAATTAATAAATTAATGACATCCCTGCAGGGCTCAGCACAGCCATGGAATCGCTGCAGACGCCCACACCTGCCTCAGGTGACACCACCCGTAAAACAAGGGGGAAACAGCCCAAAATGGACAGGAAAAGGAGCAGGGCAGGAATCATCAAATCCCAGAATTATCTGGGTTGGGAGGGACCTTAAATCCCACCCAGAGCCACCCCTGCCATGGCAGGGACACCTCCCACTGTCCCAGGCTGCTCCAGCCTGGCCTGGGGCACTGCCAGGGCTCCAGGGGCAGCCACAGCTGCTCTGGGGATCCGTGCCAGCCCTGCCCACCCTGCCAGGCAGGAATTCCGTGCTGGGAGGAGCCCGGGCAGTGTCCCTGTGCCAGCCCCTGGCCCTGTCCCCTCCCCGCTGAGCTGTCCCGGCCCCTCCAGCTCCCAGGCAATGCCAGCAGAGAGCATGGAAACCCTGAATGTTCCCAGCTGGGAGTGCAGGGTGTGCAGGGTGTGCAGGGTGTGCAGGGTGTGCAGGGATTTGCTCTCCCATTCCTGGAAATCCCTGACAGGCACAGGGAGTTTTAATGTCCAGCCACAAAGTTCACATACTCCTAAACCCACCTGAAAATGTTTGGGGGGGGTTGGATGGTTTTTTGTTTGTTTGGGATTTTTTTGTTTTGTTTTGGGTTTTTTTTGGTGGTTTTGTTTGTTTGTTTTTTGGGTTTTGGGGTTTGTTTGGGGTGGGTTTTTTGTTTGGTTGGTTGATTTTTTTATTTTTTTTTTTTTTAATTTAGGGATAAGAACCACAGAATCCTAAAGCAGTTTGGGTTGGAAGGCTTAGTGCCCATCCCATCCCACCCCACCCCTGCCACGGGCTGGGACATCCCCCCTACCCCAGCCTGCCCTGGGACACTGGCAGGGCTGGCAGCAGCGTTTTTGGTTGGGTTTTATCCCACAGCCGCAGCTGTGCTGGGCATCCCTGAGCTCCTGGCAATGCCAGAGCTGTCCCCAGCAGCTGCCAGCTGGTTGCAGGGGGTGTCCCTGGTGGCAGCAGCCTGGCCAGGACACCCCAGGGACACCCCAGGGACACCCCAGGGACACTTCTGGCCCCTGTGGGAGCCTCAGTGGGAGGCAGCAGCGGCTGAGTGGGATCTGTGCCTGCACTCAGCCACGTCAGAGCAGATCACACCAGCCCAGGGCTGCCTCAGCCCCTCCCTGAGCAGCAGCCACGCTCTTCACAGCGATTTTTTTTCCCCAAAATAATCTGTGTGGAAAAGGTTGTGGGACCCAGGCAGCCTGGAGTGAGTGCAGGAAATGCCAGGGCTGCTCACAGCCCCGTCCCAAAGGCTCACAGCTCAGCAGCTTGATTTGATTATCTTGATTATCAGCATCTGCTGTAGTGCCTTGCACTGTCAGAGAGGAGACTTCAGCTCGGATCAGGGCTGCTGTCTGTTCCCTGCTGACAGAGCTGTCAGGGCCAGGCTGTGAGGAGGAGGCTGGGAGAGCAAAACCCCGGTGCCCCGAGCTGCAGCATCCCAGAGCTGAGGGAGAGCAGCCAAACCCCGGGGAGCAGCTCCAGGCGCTGCCTGGGAAGCTCCTTCCTGCAGTGCCAGGGCCAGGGGGAGATCCTGGGGAAAAGGAGGATCCAGGAGGGAAAAGCTCTGCAGCAGAGCCCTCCCCAAACTTCCCTCACTTTTTTCTCCCCTCACGTTTTCTCCCATTTTTTGATTTTCCCCTCCCAGCAAGGGAGACCCTGAGGGGCTGGAGCGTGGGCAGGGAAGGGAAGGGAGCTGGGAAGGGGCTGGAGAATTCCTGAGGGAGCTGGGAAGGGGCTGGAGAATCCCTGAGGGAGCTGGGAAGGGGCTGGAGAATTCCTGAGGGAGCTGGGAAGGGGCTGGAGAATCCCTGAGGGAGCTGGGAAGGGGCTGGAGAATTCCTGAGGGAGCTGGGAAGGGGCTCAGCCTGGAGAAAAGGAGGATCCAGAGGGATCTTTTCCCTCTCTGGAATTCCCTGCCAGGAGGGCCCAGCCGGGGGGGATTTGGGCTCTGCTCCCAGGGCACAGGGACAGGAGGAGAGGGAACGGCCTCAGGCTGGGCCAGGGGAGCTCAGGGTGGGCACAGCAGGAATTTCCCCATGGAAAGGGGGCTCAGGCCTTGGAAGTGCCCAGGGAGGTTTGGAGTGCCCATCCCTGGGGGTGTCCCAGGAACTCCTGGAGGTGGCACTCAGGGCTGGGGACAAGGTGGGACTGGGACACAGCTTGGGTTTGATGATCCCAGAGGGATTTCCCACCTCAGGGATCCTGGGATTCTGTGCCTGAGCCAGATCCAATCCTCCTGGTGGAAGATCCCCAGGGAACCCCAATATTCCCAGCCCTGTTTCCCTGCAGCTGTGCCACAATCCCAGGAATTCACCCCCCGTGCCCAAGCGCTGCTCCTGCCAGAGCTGCTCCTGCATTCTTCATCCTCCCAGCCCCGGAACGAGCCGGGAAATCCTTAATGAGACATTTCCCCAGCCTCTGTTTTTTACCTTTTGCCGGTGGCTTAATGAGGCCGGGCTGGAAGGGAACATCCCCAACCCTTCCCATCCCTTCCCACTGCCTGGGAATGTTGGGAATTCATCCTGCCTGTCAGTAATCCCCGTGGCAAAGGCAACTCCCTGCCATGCTCCTTTTTTTTTTTTTAGTTTTTTTTTTTGCTTGGAAAGAGTTCCTGCCTGTTCATCCTCAGGAATATTGGGCAGCCTGATAAATCCAGCAGCAACTCCTGCTGGATAAATCCAATTCCTGCTGCACTCCCAGCCCCTCCCACGGACACTGAGCTGCTCCAACCTTCATCAGAGCGACCCCAAAAGTATTCCAGACCCTAAATCCTCCCAGGGAGATTTCCCAGCTCACCTGTTCAAGATCACAACGACACAAACTCCGACTCAGAACGCTGACAATGACTTTATTTCTGGTTATTTTTCTCTTTTATGCTGATCTACAGAGAACCACCCAATGGGTGGAAGAAAGACAAACTTCTTCAATCACATTGGTCAGAGCAGAGGGACAGCAAGGAGAAGTCCCTCCTAGGGAAAGGAATGCAAACAAAGGTCACAGTCAGGAAAACGTGGCTCTGGTTGGCAGAAAACTCTCTGGGAAAAGAGTTTCAGAGACACCAAAACATCTCAGGCACCAAGCAGGGCCTCACCCAGCCTGGCTCAGCCTCTCACAAAAGCCAGGGCTGGAAGTTTCGTGCCTTTCCAGTGATGCCCTAATTAAAGAGGAGCCAGATTCATGGGGAGATGCAGCTCATTAGGATAATTTGGGCAGCAGAGGTGGCCCAGGGTTGGGCTCCTTTAAATCCAGGGGCTGCTCAGGGATTTGTCTTTCCTTTCCCACTTTTAATGGGATTTCTGTGGATTGTGCAGGTGCTGGTGCAGGGCCCTGGAAGGTCAGGGATGTCTGTGGATCCAGAGATTTCCCTTCCAGGACAGCCCCAGCTGCACACAGAGCATTTTCCTCCCAGTGAAAAATGTCACAGGGAGTGGCACAAAAGTGTTTTGCCACTGTTTGGAAAATAGAATAGAATAGAATAATAAAATAAAATAAAGTAAAATAAAATAAAATAAAATAAAATAAAACCACACAAAAATCCCCCCAAAGCACAAAACAAATCAAACCACCAAACAATAAAAATCCCCAACCCAAATTTAAACAAACAAACAAAAAGCTCCCAAACCAACCAACAAATTCCCTCCCCCAAAAGATAAGAAATTAACCCCCCAAGGTGAGAGGCAGCGCAGAACCCCAGGAACACAGAGCACTTGGGGCTGGAGGCACCTCTGGAGATGAGCTCAGCCCAGGATCCCGCCCAGGGCTTGGGAATCTCTGCAGGAGGAGACTCCGAAGAGCTGGAGCCCTTCTGCAGCTCCAGCAGCAGCAGGGCCAGGCTCTCCCACCCTCAGCCCTCACCAGACAATGAGGGATCCCTCAGGACCCCTGGAGAGCCACGGGGTGGTCTGGGTGGGAGGGACCTTTGGGGTCACAGTGCCTGACCTGGGCCAGACTGGGCTGCACTGGGAGGGTTCAAACCCCCTGCGTGCACGGGGCTCCTTGGGAATGGCCCAGGTCACCTCTGGGGAAGGGCAGGGTTTGTCACCCTAAGGTGTCACCTGGGAAGTGACACAGATTCTGAATGTTGACACTGATTTGGCACCTCCCTCAAATGGAATTTCCTGGTTTTCTTATCATCCATGTACCATGGAGTGTGGCTGTAATCCCATCCCATGGAAACCATCCCATGGAACCCATCCCATCTCATGGATCCCATCCCATCCCATGGATCCCATCCCATCGATCCCATCCCATGGAAACCATCCCATCCCATGGAACCCATCCCATGGATCCCATCCTATCCCATCCCAGCCCATCCCATCCCAGCCCATGGATCCCATCCTATCCCATGGATCCCATCCCATCCCATCCCAGCCCAGCCCATCCCAGCCCATCCCATCAATCCCACCCCATCCCATGGATTCCATCCCAATGATCCCATGGATCCCATTGATCCCATTGATCCTATTGATCCCATTGGTTCCACTGATCACATTGATCCCATGGATCCCATCCCATGGATCCCATCCCATTGATCCCATCCCATCCCATCCCATCCCATCCCATCCCATCCCATCCCATCCCATCCCATCCCTCTCCAGACAGGGAAGAGCTCTGGGTCCCTGTTTGGGATAACTCCCCTCCCAATCCCAACACACCCAGAGATCCCAAGGCCCCTGGGCCCTGCTGACAGAATCGGGGGTTCCTCTGCTGGATCGGGGATTTAGGAGCAGTGCTCCTGTTTATTTGGGATCCCAGCAATTCCAGAGCCACGGCCACCCCGGCCCCAGGGCATCGTCCCCTCCCGCCCCAGCCCCTCACCCCCCATGGCCAGCAGCTCCGGGCTCGGCCGCGCTGTTTGTCCTGATCCAATATTTGTCTCCTTGCCGCTCCTCCCGGCAGTGTTTGCCTTCCTCCCGAGCGCTCCCGGGCTGTGTTTGCCCGCCGCCTCCCGCTCCCAGCCCGGCCCGGCCCCTTCCAGGGATCTGCGGGATGGAAAAGCGCCGGGAAGGGCCGGGACAGCGAATTCCGAGCTCCAGCCCTCCTCCTCCAGCAGATCCCGCACACTTTGCGGGCGGTTCCCTCCCCAAATCCCAGGGGAAAAGGGCCGGAGGGGTTTGGGAATTCTTGTCCGGCCCCAGCGGTGCGGCAGGAGCGGCTCAGCCGGGCCCGGGATGTCTTCTCCTGAATCCTGATCCTGATCCTGAGCAATTCCACCGGGAAAAGGACAAACAGCAGCCAGAACACGGGATGGGCGCCGGGAGGGACCTCTGGGATCGCCGGGCTGGGAAAAGGAAGGAGGAGAAGGGGGAAAAGAGAAGGGGAAAAGAGAAGGAGAGAGGAGGACACAGGAAAGGAAAGAAGGGAGGAAAAAAAAGGGGGGAAGGATGGGAAAAGGAGGGGAAAAGGAGGAGGAAAAGGATGGGAAAAGGAGCAGGAAAGGAGCGGGAAAGGAGGGGGAAACGAGGGGGAAAGGAGGAGGAAAAGGATGGGAAAAGGAGCAGGAAAGGAGGGGGAAAGGAGGGGAAAAGGATGGGAAAAGGAGCAGGAAAGGAGAGGGAAAAGGAGAGGAAAAGGAGGGGGAAAAGAGGGAGAAAGGAGAGGAAAAAATGGGAAAAGGAGGAGGAAAGGAGGGGGAAGGGAGAGGGAAAAGAGGGGAAAAGGAGGGGAAAAGGGGAGGGAAAGGATGGGGGAAGAAGGAAAAGAAGGGGGAGAAGAAGGGAGGAAAACCCAGGATTTCCCCCTCTGGGTGCCATTTAACACCTTTTCCTCTCTCTTTCCCTTCCTTTCATCTCTCTTGCTAAAATCCTGGTTTGGCTTTCCTGCTGGCTGGAACGGGGCAGGGAGAATTCACGGACAGAAATGACAAAAAGCTTCTCTCTGGGTATCTAAAATGCTCCACCATATTTCCCAAGCTGGAAGTTCTTTCAGGAGCTTTGCTTTAAATAAAAAAAAAAAAAAAAAAAAAAAAAATTAAAAAAAAGTTGAAAATCAGCAGTGACCTTAAAGCAAGGGAACGGTGCCCAGCCCTCCCTGCCGTGCTCCCGAGGAGCAGCCCTGGCAGCACGGAGCCCAGGACGTCAGGAATTCACAGGCACCAGCATTTCCAGGAGCCTTCTTGGACAAGGTTTCTGTTTAATTGGCTTAAAAAGCCACTCCTCTCCCACACAGGCTCCTGCAGAGCCATCTGTGAGGGAACTGGCAATCTGGAGAAGGAGCCTGTGAAGGAATTCGCTCTGCCTGGCACTGCTGGATCACGGGGGGGGGAGAGGAATTCCAGAGGTGGGGTCCAGCCAGGGGAGAGCTCCAAAGGGCACTGGGAATTCCAGGTGTCCTGGAAAAGGCCTGGAGAAGGGCAGAGAGGAAACCCCTGGGGAGCTTTCAGAGTAACTGCGGTGAGGAAGGGAAAATCTGTGCCCCACAGCTCCTCGTTTTCCTTGGATAGAAGGAGCTTGGGAAGAACCAGGGACGTGGAATTGGGGCTGAAGTGGGGAGAGGAGCACAGAGGGTGTAAGGACACGCTGCAGCACTGCTCACCCTCAGGAAAAGGCTTTTCCGCGGCAGCAGCGATTTCCAAGGGTATTCCCCTCGGGAACTCGTCCTTCCAGCGATACAAATGACTCCAAAGGGCGAACCGGCCCCGGCAATTAAACCTTTTAGAGCAGGTGAGCTCCTCCTCCTCCGCACGAAATCCTGCGGGGAAATCGCAGCCCCGGGGTGCTCCGGTGTCCCTGAACACACCCAGCCACAACCACAGAGCCCGCTTCATTCCCCCGGGGGCTTCCCAAGATCCCAAACTCCGCCTGGATTTGGGATTTGGGCTGTGCTGCCCCCTCCCCCCAACGTGGCTTTAGGGGTTTAACCTCACGGAGGTGATTTGATCCTAAAGGCTGTGGCAGTGGAGTGATGGCAAACTGCTGGGTCTGCCCCTGGGGCATCCCTGCTTCTCCCAGATCCCTTCATTTCCCGGGGGGATCCCATGGCAGGGTGATCCCTTAGGGAGCCAAGGGAATGAATGGGGTTTAAGTCAGGAAATGGGATCTTGGAGTTTCTTCAGCCTCAGGGACCTGGTTCGGCTTGATTTGGGGAGAGTGAAAGGAAAAATAATAAGAGATTGGAGGGGGAAAATAAATGGGAAATGAGGATTTGGATAAATACATCAGCAGGGAGAAGCACAGGGAGTGCAGCCCAGGGACTGCACCCAGTGCCCACAGGGGTGCTGAGGGGGAATTGGCCCCACAGAGGGGCTGAACAAAGAATCCCAGGATCCCTGAGGCTGGAAAAGCCTCCCAGCCCATGGAGTCCTAGCTGTGCCCTTGTCCCCTAGTGCCACCTCCAGGAGTTCCTGGGACACCTCCAGGGATGGGCACTCCAAACCTCCCTGGGCACGTCCAAGGCCTGAGCTCCCTTTCCATGGGGAAATTCCACCCTGAGCTCCCCTGGCCCAGCCTGAGGCCGTTCCCTCTCCTCCTGTCCCTGTGCCCTGGCAGCAGAGCCCAAATCCCCCCCGGCTGGGCCCTCCTGGCAGGGAATTCCAGAGAGGGAAAAGATCCCTCTGGATCCTCCTTTTCTCCAGGCTGAGCCCCTTCCCAGCTCCCTCAGGAATTCTCCAGCCCCTTCCCAGCTCCCTCAGGAATTCTCCAGCCCCTTCCCAGCTCCCTCAGGAATTCTCCAGCCCCTTCCCAGCTCCCTTCCCTTCCCTGGCCACGCTCCAGCCCCTCAGGGTCTCCCTTGCTGGGAGGGGAAAATCAAAAAATGGGAGAAAACGTGAGGGGAGAAAAAAGTGAGGGGAGTCTGAGGAAGGCTCTGCTGCAGAGCTTTTCCCTCCTGGATCCTCCTTTTCTCCAGGCTGAGCCCCTTCCCAGCTCCCTCAGGAATTCTCCAGCCCCTTCCCAGCTCCCTCAGGAATTCCCAGCTCCCTCAGCCTCTCCCCCTACACTTTAACCCCCGGTGAGCCCCTCAGGGGTTCCTGGCAGTGTCCTGGGTCAGCACCCCACCCTGACCAAGCCCCTGGAACACAAACCTCGAGCCACAGGGAGCAAACCCCAAAGCCCTCACGTCCCCTGGGGCTGCTCCTACCTCAGGGCATGTCACCCCAGCCAGCCCCAGCTCCGACTGTGGCACCTCAGGACAGCTGAGCTGCCTTTCCCTCCCGTGCCACGTTTCTGCAAAAGCCCCAGGAGGAGATAAATAAAGCCCCAGGAGGAGATAAATAAAGCCCTGTTACTGGCAGGACCAGCCCCTGGGTGAGCACAGGTTGAGGTGCCCCAGCTCTGAGGAGATAACAATTACCAGCCAGTCATTACTTACAAACAGGATAATTTTTCAAGCAAGCCTGAATGAATCTGCACATTCCCAGCCAGCAAATAGCTTTGAAAACCCTCTGAGCTGGAAAAAAAGAAAAAAAAACAAACAACAAAAAAACCCATTGTGAATCCCCAGCATCTGCTCTGCTCTGAGTGTGGTTTTTTAAGAAATATTTGTTTAGGTTGGTAATGTAAAGAGGGAAGCGTGGCTCTGAGTGTGGCTGAGATGTTTAGCCCGTGGCTAAACAGGATTTTCCTGTTCACAGTTATGAGCCCGTGTTTGGCCATAATAAAAAGCCTTGATGAAAAATATAGATGTTCCCAGCGTGAGCACTGTCACAGCACTGGTTTATAAATAAACATGGATTACGTTCAAAAAAAGCTCCCCAAGCACAGGGAGCTGGCAGGGCAAGGCCTCCCACAGCCAGCCCCGGGCTCCCCGGGGATGCTGCAGCTGCTCCAGGGAATTCCAGGCTTGGGAATGAGGGATTATTCCAGTCCCTTCAACCCCAAACCCTTCTGGGGTTCTGCAGTGTGGGGGAACAGCTTTTCTTCCCAGAGCTCAGGAGGAAGTTCTGGAAATGAAACTGGGGTGAGGTGGGAGGGTTTGGGAAGGACAAAAGGCCGGGGGTGGTGGAGCTGACCCAGACCCTGCAGCCTCCAGTGTGGGCCCGAGGAAATAACAACTGGGGCTTGTGGAGAACAGGGGGAGAGACTTTTTACATGGGCAGAGAGTGGTGGGACAAGGGGGAAAATGGTTTTAATTTGGAGGAGAGCAGGGATGGATGGGAGATTGGGAATTGGGAATTCCTGGCTGGGCTGGAATTCCCAGAGCAGCTGTGGCTGCCCCTGGAGCCCTGGCAGTGCCCCAGGCCAGGCTGGAGCAGCCTGGGATGGTGGGAGGGGTCCCTGCCATGGCAGGGGTGGGATGGGATCAGTGGGATGGGATCAATGGGATCAATGGGATGGGATCAATGGGATCAGTGTTACGGGATGGGATGGGATGGGATGGGATGGGATGGGATCAGTGGGATCAGTGGGATCAATGGGATCAATGGGATCAATGGGATCAATGGGATGGGATCAGTGGGATCAGTGGGATCAATGGGATCAATGGGATGGGATGGGATGGGATGGGATGGGATGGGATGGGATGGGATCAGTGGGATCAGTGGGATCAGTGGGATCAGTGGGATCAATGGGATCAATGGGATGGGATGGGATGGGATGGGATGGAATGAGATGGGATCTGTGGGATCAGTGGGATCAATGGGATGGGATGGGATGGGATGGAATGAGATGGGATCTGTGGGATCAGTGGGATCAATGGGATCAATGGGATGGGATTTAAGGTCCCTCCCACCCCAAACCCTCCTGCAGTCCCTGTGCCAGGGGTTTTGCTGCTTTATCTCCACAGCCCAGGGATCCCATCCCAGCGTCCCCATCGCTCCTGGATGAGCTATCCCAGCTTTTCCCTGCACTCCCTCCTCCCACCTCCCACAGGTGCCTCTGCCCAGCTCTCCCCTCCTGGCAGTACAACCCCAGCAGGGCTAACTCCCAGATTTCCCACTTCCAAGCCCAAATCCCTCCTTCCCACCCACTTCCCCTCCTCCCTCAGGGTGGCTGCTCCTTGCTTGTCACTCCTTTCGCTGGGAAGTGTCATTTGTTTACCTTTTTTTTTTTTTTTTCCTGTGAAATGATGGCTCCAGCACCAAGGTGCTGGTAAATGACAACCTAATGGCCAAGCTGAGTGTGCTCTAACAGTAAAAGAAAGAAATCACTAATCAAAGTCTCTCAAATTATATGGAATACTGACAGCTTTTTACGCTGTTTTAATTAAGTACACTGTAATTTAAACCACTGAACCATAACAACCCAACTTTTAGTGTTATATCCCTGGGAGAACTTTAAAAATATGCATAATTCTGCCTGCGAGGTAATTGAGGGATATTTTTGGGGTGGTGGGGGTAATTAAAGGTTATGCAGGAGAGTAATAGGAATTTTTGCTTGGGTACTGATGGTGTCGGCAACTCTTCTGAAAGCTCCTCGGGAAAGGGATTGAGGAGCCCAGCTGGGGCTGCTCCTGGGGGTTCTGGGGGCTGGGGAAGGGCCCTGGCAGCTCCTGGAGCCCGGGGAGGTGTGAGGGGAGCTTCTCCTGCCATGGTCACCCATCCCTGGCCCCAGGAGCAGAGTGAGGAGGGCAAGGTGCCATGGTCACCTCTGCCTGCCCCAGGAGCAGAGGGAGGAGGGGAAGGAGCTGATTTCTCCCCAGGGGCAGCTCAGGGATTAATTGATTGATGGATTAATTGATTGATTGATTGATTGATTGATTTCTCTGTCCTGGCTCAGGGTCCTGTGCTGGGCCAGGGAGGGGTGGCCGGCAGGGCTAGGGTGATGATGGTGATGGAGGAGCAGGAGGGGAGGAAGGCAGCCCTCAGAGATCCCAGGAAGGGTCTCCCCAGCCCTGGTGGAGCGTGCTGGGGGGTTCCAGAGCCACGTGCAGATCCAGCTGTGGATGCAGAGGAGCCAGGCCAGCCCTGCTCCCCCCGGGGAGGAAGGGGCAGCGGGGCTGGGGTGATGAGGAGGGCCGAGGGGAGGAAGTCAGCCCCGGCTATCCCAAAGCACAAAAGGCTGTTCCAAGGACTCTCTGGGGGATTCCAGACCCACACGGGGATCCTGCCTGGGGAGGGGCTGGGCTGGAATTCCCAGAGAAGCTGTGGCTGCCCCTGGAGCCCTGGAAGTGTCCAAGGCCAGGCTGGACACTGGGGCTGGGAGCAGCCTGGGACAGTGGGAGGTGTCCCTGCCATGGAATGGGATGGGATGGGAACAATGGGATGGAATCAATGGGATCAATGGGATCAATGGGATGGGATGGGATGGGATGGGATGGGATGGGATGGGATGGGATGGGAACAATGGGATGGAATCAATGGGATCAATGGGATGGGATGGGATCAGTGGAACCAATGGGATCAATATGATCAATGTGATCAATGGGCTCCATGGGATCATTGGGATGGGATCCATGGGATGGGATGGGATCCATGAGATGGGATGGGATCCATGGGATGGGATGGGATCCATGGGAAGGGATGAGATCCATGGGAAGGGATGAGATCCATGGGATGGGATCCATGGGATGGGATGGGTTCCATGGGATAGATTCCATGGGATGGGATGGGATGGGGTGGGATGGAATCGATGGGATGGGATGGGACGGGATGGGATGGGATGGGATGGGATGGGATGGGATGGGATGGGAGCCAGAGGAGCCCTGCTGGTTTAAAGCCTGTCCCAGGAAGCTCCTCCCCGGGAACCCTTTGAGGGGCAACATTCCCCACCGAGGGAGGCAGGAGAGGCGCTGGCAGCCCCCAAAGCTGCCGGGCTGCAGAGCTGCAGCTGCCACGGGATGTACGGGCAGATTCAATGTGAAAAGTGGAAGATAATGTGCTCGCACACTAATGGGCACTGAACTAGACACAGGCTCATTTTTCACATCATGTCATCTCTCAGCTTTGAATAAAAAGCAACGGCGAGAATGAGCCTGGATCTATCTCAGACATTATCATTTGCCTCCCCGGTTTTATTTGTGTTGACTCGTGCAGTCTCAGGAGCTGACAGTGCGCGGGCCCCCGGATCAGTGTGAGTGATAATACACAGCACATTACACTGCTGGTGACAGCTCCCGTTCCCCGCGCTGGCATCTGAGCGCCGCGCATCTCCCGCCGTCAGCTCCGATGCTGCCGGCTGACAGCAGACAGGAGCTCACCGAGGGGACATCACACACCCTGTCTGTTATCATTTCACCACATAAACTGCAGTTTCCAGGGGATCTTGTTCGGGAAATTAGTGTCAGTCAAACTTTGGGGGATTTTTTTTTATTTTTTTTTTCTTTTCCCCTCTCTCTTTTCTTTCCCGCTCCTTTTTTTTATTATTATTATTTTATTTTATTTCTTCTCTCAGAAGATAAATAGCCCCGGCAGAGGGGCTCTGCTTGTGCTGCCGCACAATCAAAGCCTAATTTGAAATTGTGGTGGTGGTGGTGTGTTGCTGTAGAGCACGAAATCAGGACACAGACTTACAAAAGATTCAAAATTTCGCTTTATTATCAAAGCACCTGTCTTTTATACCTTTTCACAACGAGCCCACCTAAGAGCTGGGATCCTTGGGCCCGTTGGTCACACCAAGGGGCCATCAAACAAATTCTCTCCTCTGGGAAAGAATGTAGAAAAATAAGATATTTTACAATAACATGCACTTGTTTACCACAAGTGTCCCTGGGAAAGAATTTTCCGAAATCAAAGCATGGCAGGCACAAACCGTGGCTACAGTGGTGAGGGGGGGAAAATCACCGTTTTAAAAATAATAATCCTCTCCTCGTGGCGAGGATGAAGGCAACGCTTCAGCCTTCATCTGAGCATGACTAACCAGCCCCGTGGCTCGCAGCGCTCTGAGCACAGCAACACAATCGTTCTTGTGCGTTAGATGGGTAAATTTTTTCCCTCTCAAAACGTCTCGGGTTTCCTCACCAGCCCACAGCCTGAATCCGAAAAGTTGCCGAAGCCGGAGTGGAAATTCCTGTAACCTGAGACTTCCCGGCTGAACCCCGCACGCCCCCGGCCCCGCAGGCACAATGCTTAATTAAGTGTAATATCCTTATTTAAGGCAGGCAGCCTCTGTGAGCCGGGTAAGTGTTCCAGAAATTATTTTCAGAGATTCCTTAGCTACGGGAATGTACAGGGGAAGGAAAAAAAAAAAATATTACCAGGATAATCTGCGGTCTCCAGAGGATCCCTACCTTCCAGAGATATGCAAAAAGCCCCAATTCTTTTGTTTAACCTGGGAGATAATTCGAAACCTGCAGCTAATGAATCCCAGGAGGTGAGAGGGGCTTTGGATTAAGCTCCAATTTGCTAATCCTGCTGCTGGAGGTGGGGGAGGACCCTGGCAGCCCATCCTTTCCCCCTGCACTGCAGCACGCCTGGAGCTGCTGCTGCTGCTGCTGCTGCTGGGGGTTCTGCCCCGGCCCCTCGGGATGGGACAGCAGCAGGGCAGATCCCACTGCATCCCAGTGCAGCCCAGTGCCAGCCCAGTGCCAGCCCAGTGCATCCCAGTGCATCCCAGTGCCAGCCCAGTGCATCCCAGTGCCAGCCCAGTGCAGCCCAGTGCCATCCCAGTGTAGCCCAGTGCCAGCCCAGTGCATCCCAGTGCATCCCAGTGCCAGCCCAGTGCAACCCAGTTCATCCCAGTGCCAGCCCAGTGCCAGCCCAGGACACCCCAGTGCATCCCAGGGCATCCCAGTGCAGTCCAGTGCATCCCAGTGCATCCCAGATCATACCAGTCCCAGTCCCAGCCCCATCCCAGCCCCTTCCCAGTCCCAGCCCAGTCCAATTCGAGTCCCTTCCCAGTCCCATCCCAGTCTCCTCCTTTGTGTTCTTAATTCTTTGGGAAAGCAGTCACCAGTACAAATATTGGTGTGAGCTGATCGTGACCTTCCAAGACCTGAAGGAGCCAAAAGAAACACGGAGAGAGATTATTTACAAGGGCTGGGGGCACAGGACACAGGGAATGGCTCCCAGTGCCAGAGGGCAGGGCTGGCTGGGAGATTGGGAATTGGGAATTCCTGGCTGGGCTGGAATTCCCAGAGCAGCTGTGGCTGCCCCTGGAGCCCTGGCAGTGCCCAAGGCCAGGCTGGATGGGGCTTGGAACACCCTGGGACAGTGGGAGGTGTCCCTGCCATGGCAGCGGTGGCTGGGATGGGCTTTAATGTCCCATCCAGCCCAATCCACTCCAGGATTCCACAGCTGTGAGTGCCTGGATGAGCTGTCACCATCCCTGCCCACGCAGGGACACCGTGACAGACAGGACAAGGACACCAAATCCAAATAACTCAGAGCCTCTCGCTCTGCCTGCTGGCCTCCCCCACTCAGCCCCTGAACCCATCCTGCCTCTGGCTCCTCTTCCCCACCAGGCTCACCCAGACAAAGAGGGAGAAGCCCCAAACCACCCGGAGTGGGATTCCACCAGTCCCCGTCCCCGGGGGAAGCTCCGCCGCTATTTAGCTGATTGCAATTCCTCATCACAGCAATTCTCCCCATCATCATTATCAGCACAGCAATCAAACACAAACAGGAGCTGGGGCTAAATGAGACAGGGCTGGGTAATGAAATAATTGCTGTGCTCGGCAGCCCAGGGACACTGCCAGCCCCCAGATCCTGCCCTGCTCGCAGGGACATCCAGCCTCCCGTGTTTTACACCAGCCTGGACACGCTGCAGCTGGCCCAGGGCAGGGGAGATCCCAGCTTATCTCACAGGGAATTTCCTTTGGAGTCTGCACTTTGGAAATACCTACCAGCCAATAATAATAATAATAATAATAATAATAATAATAATAATAATAATAATAATAATAGGTATTGGTATTATTGGTATTATTGGTATTATTGGTATTATTGGTATTATTGGTATTATTATTGTTGTTGTTGATGTTACAACTGTTGTTGTATTGGTATTGGTATTTTTATTGTTGTTGGTATTATTGGTAATATTATTAGTATTGTTGGTATTATTATTATTATTGGTATTATCGGTATTATTGGTATTATTAGTATTATTGGTATTATTTGTATTATTATTGTTGTTGTTGTTACAAGTGTTGTTGTATTGGTATTGGTATTTTTATTGTTATTTGTATTATTGGTATTATTATTATTATTATTATTATTATTATTATTATTACTCCTCCTACTACTACTGTTACTCTCTGCCTCACCTGAGCAGGGATTTCCCTTCCCCCCGAGGGCACTGCCCTCCCTGACAATGCTCACAGCCCACTTGGAAGTGGGATAAATGTGGAAAAAGAATTGTTCCTATTTCTGGAGGGTTTCAGGCAATACAGGGTTCAGCATGGCAGCTGATTTTTAATTTTATATATTTGTATATATAAAAGATATATGTATAATTATTTAGATTTAGATTTGGTTTTAGATTTGGATTTAGATTTGGATTTAGATTTAGATTTAGATTTCCAGTGGTCCCCATGTTCATTCCCTGTTCTTCCCAAGGAGTTTGTGTGTCCCAGTCTTCTGGGATGTTCAGTGCCCACACAACCTTTTGTTATAAATTGAATGTCTTTGGCCAAGGTGGGATCCACTGGGATCTCTGGAATCTCCCTGGTGCTGTTTATCCAGGTGCATCCCAACATTCCCATCCCTACCCCAAACCCCAGAGCCCCCTGAGGCTCCCAGGATGAGGGATTAAGGTGGATTTCAAAGCTCTGCAGGAAATGCTTCCCTTCCTGGAGGGATTCTCCCAGGGGACCCATCTGCTCCTTCCACCATCGCTGATGGGCCCTGCTGGGCTGGGGCCTGCCCCAAACCCTCCTGCTCCAGCCCTGAGCTGGGATTCCAGCTATGCCAATGCCAGGAAAATCAGGAAACGTTGGGGGTTTGGCTTTTTGGGGTGCTGGGAAGCCTCGAGCGGTGTCTCCCCAGTGTGTGTGTCCCCAGAGACACCTGGGGACGGATAATTCACAGAGAGGAGAGGCACTTGAGAGGCTGATGAGAGATAATTGACAGATGGATGAGGGATAATTGATAGATTGATGATGGAACGCTGATAGATCATCAGCTGTCCATCAATTGTGCATCAATTGATAGATGGACAGTGGGTCCACAACTGACAGATGGATAATCCTCCCTCACACTGGGTGATTTTTCTCCCACCTTTGAGAAGAAACACAGACACGTGTCCACATCCTGGAGGACAAAGCACAGGGGGACCTTGGACAGCGCCGCTGTCACCGTCCCTCCCGCTGGGAATTTCCCAGCCCCAGATCCAATGGGAACACCCAGCCCTCGGAAGGAATGAAGGCTGTGTTGTCTGGGGTTTTGCCGTTCTCCTCTGTCCCCTTTAAGGAGTTTGTAAAAGTCTGATTTTCAGCCTTCTGTGTTTTTGGAGTCAGATACACTTTGGTATAAACAAGTGTATCTTTTACATACATGTTTTACAACAACAATAACATTTGTTATTGTAAAATCTAGCAATGTTTACATTCTTTTCATAAGGAGGAGACTGTTGATGGACTGTTGCATGGTCCGGTGTGGTTGGAGAAGAAGATTTTCTTCCTCCAATCCATGATCACTGCTGGAGTTTGATAAATGTCGATTCTGTAAATGAAGTTTTCTTTTTTCCACCTCGGACATCGCAAGGTGTGGGTGTGAGTTCTTTGTGTCGTCTGTGACAGGCCGGGTGAAAGGCAGAACATCCATCCCAGCCGGAGGAGCCCTCTCCTGGCTGCCCAGCCCCGGGCGGGCTCAAGGCAAACACGGCGTTGACAGCGTTATTTCCAAAGGTATCACGGCTTCATCAAACCCCCGCCTCCCGCGCCGCCACCGCGCCGCCGTAAACCCCCCAAATTGTATAACACACATGTTTTTATGCTTTGCCAATTACAGCCGGAATAGGGACTGTTTGTTTCGGCCCCTCTCAAAATGAGGCGAGGATGGGAAAACAACCTATTTTCCTTATTAGGTTCAGGAGTCAAAGGACTCAGCCAGGAGCCGCAGGCTTCAAGAGCATAGAAGATTAAGACATATATTGGATTCATGATGGAGGGCACAAAGTTCATTTTCAAAATAAAACAGAATTTTATTCATATTCCTTTTAAAATTCAGATTGCCATTTGCCAGCTGACCTGTGACATGGCAGCAGTGTATTACATTTTCAATGAGCAGCCTGTCTGGAGCTGGCAGGAGAGGAAACTGCTTCCTGGTGGAGTTTTTTCCACCACCCTTAAATAGTAAGAATTTGTCGGGATTGTTGTCAGTAATGGGAGACGGTGCAAACAGGGACAGGGCAGCATATTTATTTTTAATAAGGCAACATGCAGAATAGCAAAGCCCCTGGCATTATGCACCGAGTAGGGCTGAAAAAATAGAAAGGAAGGAGAAACCGGAGCTCGGTCGCAATTTGTATGTGGAAATCAGGGTGGAAATACTTGGCAGATACATTGAAAATCAAAACAAAAGCAGAGCGGGGAGGGGGGGGGGATGAAAAATCCGCATCTATATTAAAAACTGAAATGCAAACGCAGTCGGCAGCGAGTTTGCGGAGAGCGCGAGTCAAGCCAAGGGTTTCTCTAGCGAGGAGCGAGATTTATGGAGCTCGCCATCTGTCAAAATTAGATTACAAAAGGCACATATGCAAAGATACACCACGCCTGATTTTCATATATATTAAACCGTGCAACTCCTGCGGAAAAATGAGGCTCGGCAGGCGGCGGCGCCCGGAAGCTCCCGTGGCCAAACTTCGGGGCTCTGCTGGGATTGTGCCGCCGGCAGGGACACAGGGGGATGCCCTGCAGGCTCTGGAGATCCGTGGGACACACAGAACGCGGCACCTGGGCTGGAAGGTGCTCACCTGGAGGGAGGGGACGTGGAGCACGCTCAGCCCGGCCGGGTGGTGACGCTGCTTTGGGGTCTGAGCCAACAGAGAGAAGGATGACACACAGAACCCTTTTCCAACCCGTTCTCTGACTGATTTTCCCCCGGTGGAAGGCTCCAAGCCCCCGTTTCTGGGTGACACAGCAGGATTCCCCATCCCTCCCAACCCCACACCAATTATTTGTGTACGAGGTGCCTTTTGTCCCCGCGACCAAAGCCCGAGTACAAACCACCACGGCCCCGCTCTCCTGATAACTTAATCAAGGACTCTCTGCTCCAATCTACCTGTAGATAAAACCCGGGGTGTATTTTGACACGGAGAAACAAATCCACTTAGGGCAGGTGAATTAGCTAATCATCGTCTCAGCACCGGCACGGCTCGCGCTCGGCGCGGGGATGCTGCTGAATATCAATGCTGCCCGCGCTGGATGGCAGCCCGGCCCTGCCCCGGCTCTCTCATGTGAGCCATGTTAACCCGCACCAGGGAAATCCTCTCCTGTTGACAATGGAGGAGCAGGAGAAGCAATTTTGTTGGCAATCTATTTTACTTGGGGAACAGCTGAGCTCCGAGGCGTGAGCGCTCCGGAGAGAGCGGGGAAGGGACGCTCAGCCCTGCTCAGCCCTGCTCAGCCCTGCTCCCAGGTGCTGGCATCTGTGCCCAAGCCATGCAGGGTGTTTCCATTGGGAATGACACATGGCTGTGACATTTCTCAGCAGTTTTACCCCCAATGCCTATTTTTACCTGGCTCAAAGGGGTTTAATTGGCCACCACGTCACCTCACAGCTGTCCGTGAGCTCCAGCTAACAGGTAGAAGCAGCGAGTTCTAAATATGCCAAAAAGATGAAAGGAAAACTCTCCACTTCTCTTTTTTTTTTTTCATTGCATTTCAAATCCTAATATTTTTTAATTCCGGATGGTTCCCATTTCACGTTTGGTCTCAATTTAGAACATAAAACATTTTGAAACCCCAACCCGCAAAGCCGTGCGTTTACCTTGGTGCCTTAATTCATGGAACTGCCTGCTGGAAGGTGCCGAGGCTGGTGGGGTATTAAAATAATAATTAATATTAACAGTGTTACACCACTGCTCGATGCCGTGGCCACTTTCTGCATTAATCATAAGGAGAAATCCAGGCTGCTCGAGCCATTCCCAGCATTTCAATGGGTAACACTGCACAGGGAAGGGCCTGGGGCTCTGCAGACAGCCCCAGCCGTGGGCGGGCACCCCGTGGGTGATAGGTGGGCACCCCGTGGGTGATGCCAGCACCCTGCCTGCTCCTCCTGGGAGGGGCCACGCCTTGGGAAAGCGAGGGAGAGGAACCCAAAGCGGAGAGAGAGGAGCCCGGAGCAGCCTCAAGGAGCGGGCGGGGAGCGGAGCCGCCGCTCGCTCGGCTCTTCCTCCCCGAACCCCGCTCCTCGTCGGGCATAAAATACAGGCTCCTTAATTGGTGTGTGCTTCTCCAACATGTTTTTAATGAAAAGGCGGCACATAACTCTCGGTTTGTTGGCTGGCAGAGCCCAATTTACAAAAGTGGGAGTGCGAGATAAGAACAGAGTACATCTGCAGCGCAGGCTGTGCAATGAATCACGCCGTGCCAGAGTTGAGCAGAATATAATTGAGTCCAACATCTCTGAGCACTTTCACCATAATTAATGATAATCTGTAACAGAGGAATCTGAGATTCCAGTTCAGAGAACTGTTTAATTAGGCCAAGTAATGAAAGCAGCAGCAGTACAAGAATATGGCCTGCCTCATGATTAATGATTCATGCTACCGAACACAAAAGTGCCGCGCCGTTAACTCCAGCGGGGCTGCAGCGCCCTGGCATTTACAGAATGGGGAACTGCGGCACGGCCGGGCCGGGGATGGGGCTGGCAGCAGCCCTGCCCCGGCTATTTACATCAGAAATAAGGTGGCAAAGGCAACAGCCTCTCCCCCGGCCGCCTTTGCTCCGCACAGAAATACGGGCTCGCCCTGGACATGGGTGCTAGGGGAAGATCTCCCTGCTGGATAATTGATGCCCTCACTTCTGAAGTTCGGCACACCGCGCCGTTTTCCCTCTCCAGGCGAGCCCCGGCGAGAGGATGTGCTCGGGGTGCAGCTCCAGACACGGATCCGGACAGAGACACACTCAGCTCGCGGGGAGGAAAAACTGCTCGGTTCACAGAGGATGAAATGTAAAAAGGGAAGAAAAAGAAAAAAAAAGATGAAGAGTGGCGAGGTTTTTTTTGCAGGCTCCCACTCTTGCTGGGTCAGGGTGCAAAATGTAGAGCAATTTGACACGGAATTGCCCTGGAAGTGTAAGGGACACGACAAAAGAAGTGATAAGACTGCCTGGGGCTTTAACTTACAAGCCAGCAAATTATATGGGTTTTATGTGACTATTTACTGCTCCTTTCAATGAAACAAGGAGTCCTACTTATCGTGGGCCCTGCAGAAGGGCCGCTACATATGCAAGGTGGGAGATAAGGACATTTTCCAGCGGGCCGTGTTCCCTAATGCCTCCATTCCCCCCCAGATTAGGGCTCCTCGGGTGCCTCTTCAGCGCTGCCACGGCTCAGCACCCACCGTGACAAATGCCCGTGCAGGGACATTATCTGCTCTCTGCCGTAATGGGCCGGCATTTCCACCATCCTCCCTGCCCGGGGGACCCCCTGCCCTGCACCTCAGCTTCCCCTCTCCTCCTCCTCCCCGGCAGGCACAGCCTCCCTCAGCCCCGTCCTGCCCAGCTCGGAGACACCGCGGCTCCGGGGGAGGCTCTGCAAGGAGGGGTGAGGGGGCTCAGGGTGGGAATCACAGCGTGCTGAGCTGGAATGGACCCACAGGACCACAGATCCAGCTCCTGTCTCTGCACAGACCCCCAGCAATCCCCCCCTGGGCATCCCTGGAGGGCTGTCCAAGCTCCCCCAGCAATCCCCCCCAGGCATCCCTGCAGTGCTGTCCAAGCTCCCCCAGCAATCCCATCCTGTGCATCCCTGGAGCGCTGTCCAAGCTCCCCCAGCAATCCCCCCCAGGCATCCCTGGAGTGCTGTCCAAGCTCCCGCAGCAATCCCATCCTGGGCATCCCTGGAGCGCTGTCCAAGCTCCCCCAGCAATCCCACCCTGGGCACCCCTGGAGCGCTGTCCAAGCTCCCCCAGCAATCCCACCCTGGGCATCCCTGGAGTGCTGTCCAAGCTCTCCCAGCAATCCCACCCTGTGCATCCCTGGAGCGCTGTCCAAGCTCCCCCAGCAATCCCATCCTGGGCACCCCTGGAGCGCTGTCCCAGCTCTCCTGGAGCTCTGGCAGCCTTGGGAATGTGCCCATTCCCTCTGGGGAGCCTGGGCAGTGCCCAGCACCCTCTGGGGGCAGAGCCTTTCCCTGAAATCCGACCTGAGCCTGCCCTGGCACTGCTGGTACAGGGTTAAAATGATTTCTGTAGATCTGGGAGTGGATAACCAGGGTTGGTGGTGGTTGGGAAGGGAAAGGCCTGGGCTTGCTGCTCAACAGGGCCTTGAGAACAGAACGTCAGCTTTGCTGTAGTTGCTGTAGCTAAGGGCATTGTTTTAACCAAATCAAGTCTGACTTTGTTCGGGAGAATTGAATATGATCACTGTTTGGCTAAATCACAAGAAATTTATGCTTGGGTAAAATCAATAGAATGATATAAAGTAAATAATCAATACCTGGCTGTGTGGCAGAAGGGTATAAAAATGTGTGTGTTGAGAATCACTGTCAGAGTCAGATTTGGGTCTGTCTGTCTGCACCCTGGCTCCAGGAGCTTCTCAATAAAAGCACCTGCCTGTGATCATTCCCTGATTATGTGTTTCCAACGCTAACAGCACAACCTCACACCGGCAGGGAGAAACCAGTGCCCACCACAAGGTTTTATCAGCACATTTCCCTGAAGAAAAAAAGCTCAAAGAAAGCCCCGCCTAAAACGGGAGAAGTGATTGAATTACAACATCAAATGATGGGCACAGCAACTTGTGAATCTTTAATGGATATTTAAAAGAGCTGATAAACTTTGGGGTGATCACACTGGGAACCTCAGAGCAGGGAGTTTCTTATCTGTGGAAGGAAGTTCCTGAGGGAAGCAGGAAGAGGAGGAGGAAGCTGTGACTGGGGACAGCAGCATGGCTGGGTCCTGCATTCCTGGTGTTCTTCGAAGATGTTACTGCCACAACAGAGAAGGGAAATTCAGGAGATGTTAAAGTAAAGTTGAACTTTCCAAGACACATTTGAGGAGATTTCACTGAGCAGGAATCTGCAGATCCATCCAGGGCCAGCCCAACCTGGAGAAGTTTGGGTGGTGTCAAGCAGAGCAGCTCTGGATAGCAGAGGAGCAATGAGGGGGTTTGGGGCAGCTCCCAAATCCCAGAGGTGCTTCCTGCAGGGCCAGAAAGGGCATGGGGACAGCTGGAGGGGTCCCAGGGAGGGGACAGAGCCATAAACACCAGGAAAGGTCCCATCAGAAGGGCACAGCGACTGTTCAGCCTTGCCCTGTATTGCTCAGGGCATCTCCCACATTCCTGCATGGAGAATTTTTTAAGGAATTTCTCTCTTTTCCCATTCAGGACTCCAGGGGTCAGGAACCCAGCCCATTTGTAGGAGGCACCAGTGGCTCCTGCTTCCCTACTGCTAATTAAGGCAGGGATCAGCATCACAGGAGATCAGAAATGAAGCAACAGCATCACCCTGGGGTGTTCAAAGCTGCCACAATCCACCCTGTTCTATAACTTCCCCTGCATTTCATTAGCCAGTGAATTTAATATTTAAATTAGAGGGGGTTTTGCCCCCTGTGCTCCTCGTGGTCGGCACCAATCCCTGCACTCTCTGCAAGTCTGCCATGGACATTTCTGCAGATGAAACTCGAGGGCTCAGGAGGGAAATGTTGAGATGATGTCGCTGCAGGAGGATCTGGCAGCTAAAGTTAGCATCCCTAATTTTTTCCCATCATCAGCCCAAGAAAAATTAGCCTGGTGACGTCGGGCCCCGCTGAGAAAATAAACAGAGAAGGAAGTGTTGAAATCATGCTTTCCTTGCCCTGAGCCAAGCACTGGCTTATTTTAGGGTTCTCCAGAAGTCTGAAGCAGAGTTCGAGGCTCAGACCACTGGGAGATGGGTACAGGGAACCTGGCTCAGCCCTCGGTGGAATTTCCAACACAGCCAAGGGGTTTTTTCTTTGAATTTCCTTTAAAAGTTATGCAGAGAGGGAAAAACTCCACAAAACCCAATGGCTGGAAATGTTTTCCCAAAGCTCCGGCACACGAGGAGGGAGGGAATGAGATCCTGCTCTCCCTAAATACCAGCAAGGGCTGCTCCAGAAATGGGAATTACAGCAGAGGCTGGGCAGAGAGAGAGGCTGAGGAGCATTAAAATGCTGAGCAAACCTTGAGGCTGCACCTGAAACCTGGGGCACTTCTGGGCCCTTGGGACAAGGGGGACCCTGAGGGGCTGGAGTGTGGCCAGAGAAGGGAAGGGAGCTGGGAAGGGGCTGGAGAATCCCTGAGGGAGCTGGGAAGGGGCTGGAGAATTCCTGAGGGAGCTGGGAAGGGGCTCAGCCTGGAGAAAAGGAGGATCCAGAGGGATCTTTTCCTTCTCTGGAATTCCCTGCCAGGAGGGCACAGCCGGGGGGGATTTGGGCTCTGCTCCCAGGGCACAGGGACAGGAGGAGAGGGAACGGCCTCAGGCTGGGCCAGGGGAGCTCAGGGTGGACATTGGGACAATTCCACCACAGAAAAGGTGCTCAGGTGGAGTCCCCAGCCCCGTGGAGGTGACACTGGGGGCACGGGGCAGTGCTGGCTGAAGGGACTGGTTGAACTGGATGCTCTGAGAAGACTTTTCCAAGGCAGCCCATTCCATGGTTTATCTCCCCTGGCAATGCTTTGATCACCCCTCACTGGGGTGTTTCTCTGGCCTGTCCCACCTGAGCCTCAGCAGCAGCTCCAGGAGTGCCCAGCCACGGGAGGTTTGCCCTTGGCCCCAACCAAGGGAGAGCCTGTGAGTCGGGATTCTGAGATTCCATCAGCCGGGATTCCAAGGTTCCAACCGTTGGGATTCTGAGATTCCATCAGTCGGGATTCCAAGGTTCCATCAGTCGGGATTCCAAGGTTCCATCAGTTGGGATTCCAAGGTTCCATCAGTTGGGATTCCAGGGTTCCATCAGTCAGGATTCCGAGGTTCCATCAGTTGGGATTCTGAGGTTCCATCACTGGGATTCCGAGGTTCCATCAGCCGGGATTCCGAGATCCCATCAGTCAGGATTCCAAGATTCCATCAGCCGGGATTCCAGGGTTCCATCAGCCGGGATTCCAGGGTTCCATCAGCCGGGATTCCGAGATCCCATCAGTCAGGATTCCAAGATTCCATCAGTCGGGATTCCGAGGTTCCATCAGTTGGGATTCCAAGGTTCCATCAGCCGGGATTCCAGGGTTCCATCAGTCGGGATTCCGAGGTTCCATCAGTCGGGATTCCAGGGTTCCATCAGTCGGGATTCCGAGATCCCTTCAGTTGGGATTCTGAGATTCCATCAGTCGGGATTCTGAGATTCCATCGGTGGTTGGTGGGAATCCTGACCCAGCTCCTCCTCTCCTGCCTGCCTGGGAGAGCAGCAGAAGCTGCAGATCCATCTGCAGGAGCCAAACAAACTCCAGCAGTGCCTGGGACTGACTAATGCCACCCTTGGAACAGCTGGATTTATTGACTTTGCAGGATCAATAGCTATTTTTATTAATCATCTTTAGATAGCAGGATGCTCCTACTATATCTCTTTCAGTGACTAATACAATAAATTTCCCCTTTTGATGTTCCCTGACATTTGAGCAAATTAAATGGAGCATTAAATATGATCCTCTTTGGGACAAAAGTGGGCAGAATCATTTGTGACTACTTTATTAACTGTTCTGAGAGCACTGGCAGCACCTTCCAAAGTGCTGCTCAGCATGCCATGTTTATTATTATTTAAATTTTCCCCAGCACTGCTATATTACTATAGATCAAACGGTTTCAGTAGGGTGAAATGGAAATATTTCCATGTTTGCTTTTATTTAGAAGGTGGTGCCAGCTGAAGGACCAGAGTCCATCTTTGCCTGGTGCATTACAGGCAATATTTAGGGTGGTTTTGCTCTTAAAGTGGATGATTACCCTCAGAAAGTTCACGTTTCAGTAATTTTGTTGTGAAATAGTGAAAATAATCTTTTAAAGGGGTGATTGCAGAAGAATTTTTGCTTTATTGTGGAAAAGTGAGCCCGGTTCTCATGCTTAGTCCAGTGATCAATTAAATACTCCAGCCTGGAGAACCAAACAGGCAGAATTCCCCAGAGTGGGGGTCCCTGAGCCCTACCCAGACCCCAGGAAGGTTCCCAGGGTGTTTTCCATGTACAATCACTGCCAAAGCATTTTCTATCAGCTCCTCCTGCACCTAAATCTCCAAATAACAGCAAAACCAACACAACCCAACGGCCCCACTGGGACATTCCCTTCATCCCCACCTTCCAGGGGAGGCGTTCCAGGAGGAGGGGTGGGAAGAAGCCAATTCCCCAGCCCAGGGGTCCCTTCTGTCCATCAGCTGTTTATCAATTCCTGCACAAAACATCCCCTCGGCCCCTGGATCGGCTCGATTATGTCTTGATAGCAGATTAACGCTGCCCAGCTCTCCCCTGCCTCCCCAAACTGGAAGCAGAATTCCATCATCTCCTTGCGCGGCCGCGGCGGGCAAACATTGGAGTTTCAGATTAAGGAGATAAGAAGCAATTGACATAAAATAAGAAGAGCCCGGAATTTTCTGGCCAGGCCCCGGGTGGAGGCAGGCAGGATCTCGGATTGGAGCTGGGATACGAGGAGGAATTGCAGTTCCCCCCTCCCCGAGAAGGAATTGCGGTTCCCCCCTCCCCGAGCGCCCCCCGGGTAGGAGCGATGCAGGTGAGTTAGCACAGAGCTCAGCTCATAATTAGCCCTGCAAAGGAACTAATTAACCCAAGCTGAGCGCCGTCTCAACACTGCTCTGCCTTTCCCAGCATCCAGGAGGTGCAGAACGGGAGTGGGCAGCGCTGGAGGCGGCTGGGTGCCCCTGGAAGGCTCAGCTGGGGTGGCACAGGACACTCCTGGCGCTGTCCCTGCATCCCAACCTCTCTCTCTGCTTTGGGGAGCACCCAGAGGCATTTCTGGGAAGAGATGTCCCACAGCAGAATGCCAGCAGCACTGAGGTTGGAAAAACCCTCCCAGCACGTGGAGCCCAGCCTGTTCCTACCCTCACCTTGTTCCCAGCCAGAGCTCTGAGTGCCACACCCAGGAATTCCTTGGGCACCTCCAGGGATGGGCACTCCAAACCTCCCTGGGCAGCCCCTGCCCGTTTTTAACAACCCTTTCCATGGGGAAATTCCTGCTGATATCCACCCTGAGCCTCTCCTGGCCCATCCTGAGCCTGTTCCCTCTCACCCTGTCCCTGGCTACAGCAGCCCACAAACCAATTTTTCTACACATTCCCCCACTGACGAAATATTATTGCAGGAAACAGGAAAAAAATAAATGATTTGCCATGATTTTTTCCTTATTGGGGAAAAAAATACTGAGGGAAAAAAAAAAAAAAAAGTCCCAAGTTAATGGGAATTAGCTCTGCAGGTCCCAGATTTGTTTTTTTTTTAATACAGCAATGTTACTTCTCCTAAGTATTTCCTTTTATTATTCCCTTTTAAAACAAAAGAATCAGGTATTTGGATAATAAAGTAGCACATTTGAAACCTCTACTCTTGCCTGCTGCAGTTTCCTTCCTTAGGACAGACCCTGAGCCAGGTGGTGCCAAGGATGCTCTGAGATGCTCCCTGCCCTGGTGAGGAGAGCAGCGGCCACACCCAGCACCCTGAGAGGGTAAAAGTGCTTAAACACTCCAATATTTTTCATTCCTATGTCGTTTTTTTGTGTTTTAGCATTGGGAAAGGGAAAAGAAAACGAGGAAGAACTCGTTTCTGCCTCTTGGAAGAGGATGGGGAGAAGGACCTGAGGCTCTTCCCAATATCAGAGAGTGCCTGAAATGAGCTTTGTGCAATAAGCCCAGCCATGTCACCAGGCTCCTCTCAGACGATCTAAAGATTAAAGGCTCTATTCCTGGAGGGTTCCCGTGGCATTTACTCAGGGATTTTGATCAAGCTTTATGTGATGGGCTACCTAACACACCTCTCCCAACCTTAAGAGCTAACAGGAATTTGGTATCTCTCAACATGGATTTCTCGCTGTACTGGGGGATATTTGGCAAACATCTCGAGACTGTAGCCAGGCACAGGCAGGAGGGAAAATGAAAGAAGGGGAGAAAAGTGGCCAAAGAGTCAGAGCAAACACTGAGATTTGGAGGCAAAGTCTGTGTGAATACAGAGCAAGGGGTGGGTGTTAAATCCCCAGCTGAACTGGGGGGGTGGAATTTTCCATGCTGGGGAAGGTTTTCCATGGCCTTGTCCATGGTGTGCCCCAGGCAGCCCAAACTGGGCACCAAAACTGCACCAGAGCCACGGCAGGAGCTGCAGTGCCACGGGAAGGGTGGGATGTGGTGCAGCCAGAGGAAACCCAGCAAAGTGCTCAGAGATTCCAGTGCCTCAGAAATGTGCCAGGGAACAGAGGGGAGACAAAGAGTTGAGGTTACCAGAACATCAAATGCTTGCTACAGCCTCAGCCAGCCTTACACAGAGCCCACGGCAGCCACAGGAGCTCCTCTTCATGTCAGGGGGATCAAAACCCAACCCAAACTCCAAAACCACACCAGCCTGTCCCTGCTCTCAGCAGGGGTTTTGGGGAAAAAAAACCTTTTTTGGGAAAAAAACCCCATTTTGAGGAGATTTTGGAACGAGATGCTCTTGAAGGTCCTTCCCAATCCAAACCATTCTGTGCTTCTGTGAACCTCCCAACAAGAAAATAACCCCAACACAGACTCCGAGCCAAAACAAGCAACCCCACAACAACAGCAATCAATCATTTGACACTTGGCACAAGGGAGACAATCCAAAGGATGCTGAATAAAGAGCCAACAGCAGAAAGAGATTTCCTGGCAGTGCTGCCGCTCTGACACGGCCTCTGTGGCACCAGAGCTGCTGTTTGCAGGTAAATTTTTGGGATTTTTCGGGCTTCTTAGCACAGCTTTGAAGGTGTGGGCAGGCCTGGGGCACAATCCCCTCCCAAACACAGCAGCAACACATCCCAGCACAGGGATAACTGTCTCAAACCCCACTGCAGTCACAAACCCAGCAGGAGAAAGGTTTGGTGCTCAGAGTGGAGAGAAAAGGCAGCCTCATTAAAGAGTGACAGAGTTTATACTGAGCCGTGCTTTGCTAGGCCGGGCTGGTGGTGGGGCTACCTGGCGGGATCTCAGCTGGGAGGGTTCTCCTGGGCTGTGAGGAGATTTAAAATCTGAAAACCATCACCTGAAAACCATCATCCTACACCACTGGGCAGGGTGAGGCCACCCCAGCCCACGAGCAGCACACTCGTGTCACGGTGGCTGTGCCCCACTGCGGGACATGGGGCACCAGGGGGAAAAAACAACAAACAGGGGTTTGAAATGGCTCCTTTGGCACTGCAGTTGGGAGGAAAAGAGGATTTAATCTTGAGGGGGAAAAGCCACAAAATGGGTTTGAAATGGCTCCTTTGGCACTGCAACTGGGAGGAAAAGAGGATTTAATCTTGAAGGGGAAAAGCCACAAAATGGGTTTGGAATGGTTCCTTTGGCACTGCAGTTGGGAGGAAAAGTGTGTTTAACCCTGAAGGAGAAAGGCACAACACAGGTTTGAAATGGTTCCTTTGGCACTGCAATTAGGAGAAAAACTGGGTTTAACTTTGAGGGGGAAAAGCCACAGCACAGGTTTGAAATGACTCCTTTGGCTCTGCAGTTGGGAGGAAAGGTGGATTTAACCCCAAGGGGGAAAAGCCACAAAATGGGTTTGAAATGACTCCTTTGGCTCAGCCCCACTGTGGCACACGGGGCATGAGGGGGAAAAGCCACAGCACGGGTTTGAAATGGCTCCTTTGGCACCGCAGTTGGGAGGAAAGGTGGATTTAACCTCCCTGGAGCAGCCCCACACACCCAGAGTGGGGGACAGAGGCTCTGAAATTCCATCTTTCCATGGAATTGAAACAAAAGTTTAATCTGAGAGGATGACCAGGACAAGGGAGTGTCACTGGGAGAGGGAGAAAGGCAAAGATGGAATAAATGTGTGTGTCCCTGGGCAGGGCAGGGCTGCACCCAGCAAAAGGCAGCAGAGGAACTTTCACCTTCTCACTTGGAGCAGGATTGGGAAGCACAGAAGGTGAACCAGAGCTGTGCTCACCTGGCTGCACCCAGGCAGCTCCAGCAGGCAGAGATGGAGCAGCTCCTGCTGCTGGAAAAGCCCTGGGAAGGCACAAAACACCCAAAAGGGTGGAGAGGGATGAGAGGGGAAAAATATCAGAGCTGGTCAGAGGGAATTCAGGGGCAGGTGAGCCCCGTGAGGGTGGAGAGAGAGAAATCTCCCCCTCTTGTGACTGAGCAACGCTCTGGGATCACCCCAGCTGCAGAGGGGAGAAGGGGGAGAGGCTGCAGGAAGCAATTTGTTGGGTGCAAAGGGTTAGGGGAGAGCTCCTGGCAGAGAAAAAAGAGAGGAGAAAGGGATGAAAAGGGACAGGAGAGTGCAGGGGAAGAGCTGGGCCACATCAAAGGGAAGCATCAGCCCTTGGGGACTCCTGTGAGGTTTTATTCCAGTCCCCACTAAAAAGAAAAAAAAAAAAATCAATTAAATTAACAAAATGGTTTACATTAGAATTCATCAAAAACACCCTTCAAAGGACAAAACAAGCTTGAAGCAGGGTGACATTTCTGCAACTCTGGCTGCCGTGCTCCACACAGCTCCAGGAGGGCCCAGCTCCTGTGCCCGGCTCTGCCCCAGCACGGGGGGCAAGGATTGACCCCATCCCCAGGGAAACACTCCCTGCAATCCCCCCGAGAGCCTCTGGAATTCACAGGGAATGTTATCCAGCCCTGGAATCACACCCTCACACCCAGGGGTTTGGAGGCACCTTCCTCCTGCCTCCTCCCCTGCACCCACATCCCCCCTTTTCTTTTTTTTAAACCACCCCAGAGGAAATTGAGGCCTCATTTTGTAATTTATTATTGCAAATAGGGGGTTTCAGGGTAAAAGTCCTCAGGGTTTGGGGTTTTTTTGGAGTTTTTTGCTTTTTTTTAATTTTGTTTTGGTGGGGTTTTTTTTCTGTTTTGTTTTGGGTTTTTTTGTTTTGGTTTGTTTTGGGTTGTTTTTTTTTTTTTTTGTTTTGTTTTGTTTTGTTTTGTTTTTGTATTTTTTTTTTTCCTCAGAGATTTTCAGCTACAGGCCAGGTTTAAACTGAGGGGCAGCTTCCCAAGATGTGTGTCCTTCTGGAATGCCAGGATTTGGGTTGGGGAGGAACCCTAAAGATCCTCTTGTTCCAGCTGTGTCCTTGCACACTCTGGCTGGGGATTGGAGAGAGAGAGGAGAAACCCCACTGCTCTCATCAGAGAGAGCTTTTCACTGCCTCTTTTATTAATGCAGGTGTTAAACGAGACCACACATCCCTGACAATTTACATTCCCCTGCCTGAGCTGCGTGGACAGGTGGACAGGGAACAGGGAATTAAACCAGAGCACACCGTGGTTGAACATCCAACGACGTTTGTGTCCATGTAGGCCTAAAATACAGGCCTGGCAGCTAAAAATACCCAGGCAGGAGAGTTTCCTCACATCCCAGGCTGCTGTTCCGTGGCAGAAGTGTGAGGAAGTAGATTTTTTTTTTTTTAATTGACTTGGAAGAAAGCTGTCTGTTTAAAAACCTGTCTGAATAGGGGATGGCACAGTCTGTCCCAAGCCGTGATTCTCTCTGTAATCACCTCCCCCAGTGAGTGCCTCCGGATTTGGGGAGCACCCGGCTGCATTTCTGAGAAGGGGTGTTCCACAGCAGAATCCCAGGACTCCTGAGGTTGGAAAAGCATTCCAAGGTCATGGAGTCCAACCTGTACCCACCCTGTCCCCAGTCCAGAGCCCTGAGTGTCCAGGACTTCGTGGGACACCTCCAGGGATGGGCACTCCAAACCTCCCTGGGCACTTCCAAGGCCTGAGCCCCCTTTCCATGGGGAAATTCCACCCTGAGCTCCCCTGGCCCAGCCTGAGGCCGTTCCCTCTCCTCCTGTCCCTGTGCCCTGGGAGCAGAGCCCAAATCCCCCCCGGCTGTGCCCTCCTGGCAGGGAATTCCAGAGAGGGAAAAGATCCCTCTGGATCCTCCTTTTCTCCAGGCTGAGCCCCTTCCCAGCTCCCTCAGGGATTCTCCAGCCCCTTCCCAGCTCCCTCAGGAATTCTCCAGCCCCTTCCCAGCTCCCTCAGGAATTCTCCAGCCCCTTCCCAGCTCCCTTCCCTTCCCTGGCCACGCTCCAGCCCCTCAGGGTCCCTCTTGTCCTGGGGGTGCCAGAACTGGACACAGCCCTGGAGGTGACCCCAGCAGTGCCAGCACTGGGGACAGCCCATGCCCTCCATCCACGAGGATGAGGAGAGGCACCTTGGATGAAGATCTCAGGTGAAGGTTCTGAGGAAAGGCAGGAATATTTTCCCACGTCCACGTGCTGCGATATCCAAACCCACAGACTGAACCCAGCCCTCCAAGGAACCCTTCCTCAGGATTCACAGGGGTGCTGGCAAGTGGCAACCTCCTAAAAACCCCCTTCAATCATCTCACTTTATCCTTTCCCTCTCTGCTGACCTGGAGCCGGCCGCCGCCGCACGCCCGGGGAATCGGCGGCTCCCGGGCGGCTGCGGCTCGGGCTCCTCGGCACCAGGGCATTTGTCATTGCCAAAGCAGCAGAGTTTAATTAAGTGTTGTGAGCAGCCTAGTGAGAAACACACTTGAAATTAAACCCCGGCACGGGCGGCTCCCGGGCCCGGCCCTGCGGAACGAGCGGGCCTGGGCGCAAATCCCCGCGGCCCCCGAGCCTCGCCGGGCCTGGGCACAGCACCTCTCATTAGCCCTCACTCCTAAATGAAGGTGCTAATTAATGTGCCCAGCACACAACATTTTATTGACTCTCCACGTGTGTTGGTGTGTCGCCGGGAAAAGGCCCCACGGGTCCGGGTTTAACCAAATTCTCTTTGGGTGCGCCAAGGACTCGTTAGGGTAACGGGATAAGTTATTTTAAATTAAATTATTTTAACACCTCGCTAGTAACCAGTGGGCACAGGTGCTTAAAGGTTTGAGTTTGCAAAATGTTTGTACAATGTTTTATTTTGGAGATAAATTAATAATAATTATTATTTATATTATTTATATTATTTATATATTAAAAATTATTTTAACATCTCGGTAGTTACCAGTGGGCAAAAGTGCTTAAAGGTTTGAGTTTTCAAGATGTTTGTACAAATTTTTTGTACAATCTTAAGTTACAGGGGATGCTTAAATTAATAATAATTATTGTTATTTATATATTAAAAATGATTTTAACCAGTCATATAATCGGTCATAACCAGTGGGCACAGGTGCTTAAAGGTTTGAGTTTTCAAAATGTTTGTACAATGTTTTATTTTGGAGATAAATTAATAATAATTATTATTTATATTATTTATATATTAAAAATTATTTTAACACCTCGGTAGTAACCAGTGGGCACAACTGCTTAAATGTTTGAGTTTTCAAGATGTTTGTACTATTTTTTGGTACAATCTTAGGTTACAGGAGATATTTAAATTAATAATAATTATTATTATTTATATATTAAAAATTATTTTAACACCTTGCTAGTAACCAGTGGGCACAGGTGTGTAAAGGTTTGAGTTTTCAAGATGTTGGTACAATTTTTTTGTACCATCTTAGGTTATGGGAGATATTTAAATTAATAATAATAATTATTATTTATATATTAAAAAATATTTTAACACCTCGGTAGTAACCAGTGCCCACAGATGCTTAAAGGTTTGAGGTTTCAAGATGTTTGTACAAATTTTTTGTACAATCTTAGGTTACAAGACGTATTTAAATTAATAATAATTATTATTTATATATTAAAAATGATTTTAACACCTCGGTCATAACCAGTGGGCACAGGTGCATAAAGATTTACGTTTTCAAAATGTTTGTACAAATGTTTTGTACGATCTCCGGTTACAGGTGATAAATTAATATTTATTATTATTTATATTATATATTAAAAATAATTTTAACACCTTGGTAGTAACCAGTGGGCACAGATGCTTAAAGATTTGCATTTTCAAAATGTTTGTAAAAATTTTTTGTACAATCTTAGGTTACGGGACATAAATTAATAATAATAATTATTAATATTATTTATATATTAAAAATTATTTTAACACCTCGGTAGTAACCAGTGGGCACAGGTGTGTAAAGGTTTGAGATTTCAAAATGTTCGTACAATGTTTTATTTTGGAGATAAATTAATAATAATTATTATTTATGTTATTTATATATTAAAAATTATTTTAAGACCTTGCTAGTTACCAGTGGTCACAGGTGCCTAAAGGTTCGAGTTTTCAAGATGTGTGTACAAATGTTTTGTACCATCTTAGGTTATGGGAGATATTTAAATTAATGACCCAGTAGTGGGGAATGAGATGGAAAAATATCCCCAGCTAAAAAGGATTTAATTGTGAGAGAAATATTTCAGCCGAGGTGGTCTTTCCAGGGGGAAGGATCCCGCTGCAAAATGATCCCCCTAAAAACCAGAATTGTCAGCAGCAGGTGAGAAATACCCCGGTGACATTCGGGCATTTTTCCTGCCAGCTGCAAACACAGATTTGTTTCCTGGGCATTCACACCGGGATCGAGGCTTCTGAGGACGAATCCATCTTTTCCTCACAGATGTTGTGTTTCTAAACGCGGTGGAGAGGGGAAACACTGGAGCCTGTGGGTGCCAGTGATGCTCCAGGGATGTCCAGGGGGTGACCCTGACCCCAATCCCTGAACGGGGCCACCCCAGGCAGGGCTGCCCAGGGACCCTCAGCCCTTTTGTGCTCAACTCCAGTCTTTCAAGCAAAGAAAACTGATGCCTTTCTTCACTGCACACAATATTGTCAGAGATACTTTATCACCCCCTATGATGCCTTTTTCTGTGCAATGAAAGCACAATTTCACACCAAAACCAAGTTTTTTTTTGTAGAAAAACTACTTTGGAAATTATCCCAATGAATTTTGTTATAATAATTCATGGAAATCTTGGGATTTGAGGATTAAAAGAGGATTTTTGGCTTTTCTGGGCACAGGAGAAGAGATTGAGACTTGGATATCAGGGTAAAGTCAAAGATCAGCCCTTTGTGCTCATCCTGGGCAGGATGAGAGATTTTGGGTGGGGAGAGCTGAGCCTGGCTGAGCCCACCCTGAATCCTCTGCCCTTGTCCCTCCTCTGCTCAGCCCGGGGTGTCCCCAAAAATGTGATAATTCATTTAAATTGCCACTCAGAGCCTTGACTCTGGAATTGTTTCCGGGATGTCCCGAGGTTGGGCAGGAGCTCCAGCTTCTCTGACTGCCAGTTTTCCACCTGTAAACAAAAATATTCGTGGTCACATCTTTTCTGAATATTCCAAGCCATCTCAAAATAAATGTCCCAGCTGTGGCTGCCCCTGGAGCCCTGGCAGTGCCCAAGGCCAGGCTGGAGCAGCCTGGGGCAGTGGGAGGTGTCCCCACCTGTATGGGGTGGATGGGATGGGATTTAGGGTCACTTCCATCCCAAACCAGGCTGGGATTGCTGTGTACAAAGGGTGTCCTGGTTGTGGGGTTTTCTCCCAGTTCCATCCCCAGGATCCCTGTCCCTCATTTCAGTCCACGTGTTCCCTGGAGCCTCAGGAACATCAGAGAGGAAAATAACAAAACAATTTTATTACTCTTCAAGGGCTGGATGGGGAGGGGGTTTGCCTGACAGATAAAGCCCAGTGAGAACAAAACAGAGGGAAACAAAGTACTTTTAACAGTGGAAAGAATCAAAGGAAACGATGCAGGGACAAGAATCCATCCCTGGATTCCTAAAATAAAGAAATAAATAAACAAACAAACAAATAAAATCTCCGCTCTGCAGCACCAGCCAAGCCAGCACTCGAGCAAAATGCTATTTTAAAAAGCACTGAAGCATTTTCTAACTTATCCCCAGGGATTCACACTTCAAAAAAAAAAAAGAAAAAAAAAAAAATCACATAATTCACTGGTTTCCTTCGGATGCTCGGAGCAAATCCCGGCTCTGTGGAAAACACAGGGCCAGGAGGAGAATCCTGAGCTCTGCCTGCCCACCAGGATGGGCTCCCAGCTTCTCCTCACTCAGCAGCAGAGGTAACAGCACCGGGATGGGTTTGATATTGTTGGAGTATTTGATATTATGGAAGGGGAAAGTAGCTCCAGTAAATGGAGAAAATAAAAGTGATCGTTTGATTCTCGGAGCATTTGCATGAAGAGGGGGTGATTTCTGTCTGCTGGCCACTTTGTTTGGGCACTTACATCTATATTTCCTCTTATTGTGGCTCTCTCAAGTGTTTGATAGACTAAGATGGAGGCATTAATTGAATTCAAGTGTAGACACCTGAAGTATTTTTATTATTATTTTTAGTTCTCTCACCTTTTATTTCCATTAGCACAGCAACGTGGTCGCCGTGGGGATTTCTGCCTGAAGGACACAAACAGAGGCTGCTTGCAGTTATTAAAATAAAACTACTTTACCTGAAAAAAAATAGAAATAGTTCCCAAACCACTTAAGCTGAAAAAAAAAAAAATAATTAAAAACTGGAACAAAACCTCTGTATTTTCCCAGATTTCAGAGGTCTGGGTTTTCCCACTGCATCAGAAAAAATTCCAGCCCTGCGTGTGTCCAAGGAATCCCTGGATTCAGGGCTGACAAAGTGGGAATCAGTCACAGATGGGATCCAACAATCCTGGAGTGCTTTTCCAGGCTCAGTGATGCTGGGATTTGGTGGTCAGGGTGTTTGGTTCAGTTTTGCCTTTCGAGAATTGAATTCCTCCATCAGGGAGGGAGAGCTGAGGCACAAGGAGTTCATCTCCCCAGGGCAGCCCCACACACCCAGAGTGGGGGAGAGAGGCCCTGAAATTCCATCTTTCCATGGAATGAAGACAAAAGTTTAATCTGAGAGGATGAACAGGACAAGGGGCTGTCAGTGGGAGAGGGAAAGATGGAATAAGTGTGTGTGTCCCTGGGTAGGGCAGGGCTGCAGCCGGAATCCTGACACCAGGCACTGCTGCTCTGGTTTGGGGGATCAGGGAAGTGAGAGAACCAGCAGAGAAAACCTGGAAAGGGAAATTGCAGACAGGAAAGGGAGGAAGATTTAAGGGAACTTAGAATTGGGTACTTGGAACCTCACAGCTTGTCAGATTTAAGCATGAACCCGTTACTGGATGAAAAATCAGATGAGTGACCCAGAACCCTGTGCCCTGCTATGGGATCCCATTTTCTGACACTCAGGCCCAGCTTTTGAAATGCTCTGTGTTCTAAAATCTCAAGCAACTGAGCAATATGTCATACACATGAAAATATAAATGTATTTTTATTTATATACACGAGAACCCCGTGTTCCCTCTGAAGAGAACCAAGGGGGCAGCTCTCCTAAATAGAAATGTTCTACACCTACAGCCAGACATTCCAAGCATTTCTGCAGAGTATTCCTCATCTGATCATTTTTCCCCATCCCAAATCTCCTAAGCAACATCACCCTGGATGCTCCAAACAGGAGGGATGCTGAGCATCCCACAGCTCCATGAGCTCTCTGCAGAGCAGAGCTGCTCACACCTCACAACCTTCCCCAGCACCAGCAGGAAATCTGGGATGTGCCCCTGGAATGGGATCTCAGGTTCCCGGCTCCTCCCACCCTCACTCACAGGATCACCCCCAAAACAAGCTCCATGGCAAATCAACAAGGTTTTGGTGGAAGAAAAACAAAAAAAAATCCAAAAAGCCCCCTAAATAACCACATTAAGCCCCTTTTCTGTATTCAGAAATAAGCAAATAATGGGAGGATTTGATATAAAACTCTGTTTTCCCCACTCTTTTCCCAGGTTGGTGCCAGGTTGCAAAGCAGGAGTGGGAATGTGAAAGCAAAAAAGCCACAGAGAAAAAGAACCCATAAGAACCTCAAAACAACAATAAAAATGAACCAAACAAAAACACCATGCAAAACCCCAAACACCACCAACTAAAAAAAAAAAAAAAAAAAGACACAACAAATAAACAAAAAAAAACACAGAGAAAAAGAACTCAAAACAACAAAATGAAACCAAACCAAACAAAAAACCTGGACGAAATTACCACCAACTGCAAAAAAAAAAAAACAAACCACCAAAAAACCAAAAAAACCCAACCCAACCCAAACCAAACAAAAAATACCCCAACCCAAACAAAAAACCCCAAAACAAACAAACAAACAAACAAACAAACAAACAAACAAACAAACCAGAAAAAACAAACCCACAAAAAACCACCAAAAAAAAAAACAAACCAGAAAAAGAAACTCAAAACAACAATAAAAACAAACTGAACAAAAATCCCAAACCAACCAACCAAACCAAAGACAAGCAAAATGCAACGACAGAAACGGAAAAATCTCTGCAATTCCTGCTGCACACGCTGCACCACCAGCCTGAGCTTTGAATGTGACCCACTGGGAGGGGTTTCATATCAAAATGCACAAACATATGGCGTGTGGGGAGAGAGAGGAAATTCCGGCGGAATTCTGAGTGCCTGCGAGATTCCCAAGGAGAAAGGCACGAGGAGCACGTTTTCCAGCCCAGCACCCGAGTGCAGCCCCTCCTATTGATTTCAGCTCAGGGATTCACAGAGCAGGCAGGAGCCTCCTGAGGGCCATTCCCAGAATCCAAACCAGTTTGGCTGTTAAAAGGATGGGAATCCATGGAAAGGAAAACTCCAGCACCGGTGTGAATTCCATTCCCTAGCTGGAAAATGATCCGTTCTGCTCCCATATTGCTCTTATTTAGCATTAATGATTTCCCTCAGCCCCTGTTTTTCTGTGAGTTGAGGATGCAACCAAGATGTTGTTTGGATTTTTCTTTACTTGAGATTTTTTTTTCACCTCTTGGGATGGGCTTTGAACCTTTTCCTTGGCCAAATAAGTGGCCAATGTAAGACTACTTCAGCTTTTACCAAAAAAATTCTGGATTGGCAGCTCCACTATGAAGTGCTTTCAGCTACAGCCCCTGAAACAGGATTTCTTTATAGAGATTTTATCAAAAAGAGAAAAATAAAAGTGTTTGGGATGGGAGAAGGGAAAGGAGTAGAACAGCAAGACTTAGGGCCAGATTATGGCCGTAATTAAGACTGGCTACATCCCAACAATAAAGATCTAGAAAAGACTTGGGGTTTTTAGGAGAGCCCTGAGTTTTTCTTACCAGAAGAAGCCAAATTTTGCTTCTCTGACAAGAAAATATCCCAAGTCCAGTGGGGCTGGGATGGGCTGGGGGCAGAGAGGAACACCAAGCAGCTGGGAGTGGAAAAGCTGTGGAACACAATCACAGAATTCTGGTTTGGGTTGGAAGGGAACTTAAAGTTCATCTCATTCCACCTCTTTCCACGGGCAGGGACGCCTCCCTATCCCAGGTTGCTCAAATGTTATGGATGAGTTCAGGGTGAGGGAAATTAACCCCACCATCCCTGACTCCTGTCCCTTGGCCCTGCTCTGCTCTGTGGGGACACTGCTGACTGCAGGCCAACGGTCCAAACCCACTTCCTGAGCCACACACGTCATTTCTAGAGGTTACTGAGGGATAATTCCACCCCTTCTCACCTTCCTTCAAGGAAATAAACTGGGAGTTAAATAAAAATAGAGGTAAAAGACTCCAGGTAAACGGAGAGAAACAATCCAGCAGGGAATGGCTGGCCCTGGCATTTCCCTCCATGTGCATGGGTAGGGTGTGCTGGACACTTCCCATGCCACAGGACACAGCTGTGGGTCAAACAATACCAAAAATTACAAATTACAGGGTCTCCCCCACCTCCCCCCTTTCCATCCAAACCTTTCCTGGGCTTTTCCACAGGGCAGGAACCTCGCAGAACCCCCAGATGGGCTCCCTTGGACTTCTGCAGCTCCAAAGGGAGATGCCCGGGTGGCCTTTCCAGCCCCTCAGCCTCGTCCTTTGCACAGTCCCACACCCGGGGATGCTCCACGGAGCCACGGGAGGGCTGGGAGGTGTCCCAGGCAGGGTGTGCAGGGCACAGGGGCTGCTGCAGCAAATCCAGGGGACTCAGCCTGGGCTCCGACTGTCGCAGTCGACATAAAGAACTCACACCCACACTTCGCGATGTCCCAGGCGGAAAAGAGAAAGGTTTATTTACAGAATCAACATTTATTGAACTCCAGCAGTGATCATGGATTGGAGGAAGAAAATCTTCTTCTCCAACCACACCAGACCATGTAACAGTCCATCTACAGTCTCCTCCTTATGAAAAGAATGTAAACATCGCTAGATTTTACAATAACAAGTGGCCTGTTTATACGAAAGTGTATTTGACTCCAAAAACACAAAAGGCTAAAAATCAGACTTTTACAAACTCCTTAAAGGGGACAGAGGAGAATGGCAAAAACCCAGACAACTCAGCCTTTATTCCTTCTGAGGGCTGGGTGTTCCCAGTGGATCTGGGGCTGGGAAATTCCCAGCAGCATGGCAGGAGGGACGGTGACAACAGCGCTGTCCAAGGTCCCCCCGTGCTTTGTCCTCCAGGGTGTGGACACGTGTCTGTGTTTCTGCTCTCACTGCTGAAAAAACATCCTAAACGTTTTCCCAGGGCAGCACCCGGCTGTGCCTGAGCCTCCCTCGTGTCCCTGCCCGTGTGCAGAGGTGGTCAGCACAGTCCAGGGGCTCTCCATGTGCCCCCACTCATTAAAGGGGACAGAGAACGGCAAAAACCCAGACAACACCGACCACCTCTGCCACCGTGGCACCTCGAGGCCCCGTCCACGTTTCCCCCACGCGCTCATCGGCGCTGCGCCCGAGCCCCCGCGGAGCGGCTGCTCTCTATTTATTTATTCATTCATTCCTGTCCCTCGTTAATCTGCCAGCCCCGTTAATTGCTGCTGCTGCGGCCCAGTCCGTATTGCCAGCTCGATTATCCCGGCTGCCCTTCCCTTCCCCGCAATCCGTTGTGCCACGGCACTTAAGAAAGTCGCGAGCGCTCGCCCTCCGCGCCGGCGCCCGGCAAATGTGAAATGACACCGGGGCTTTGCTCGCCGGGAGAGGGGAGGACAGGGCCCCCACGACGGGGAGGGACAGGACAGGCAGAGCTTTTGTGGCAGCTGACAAACCCCAGGCCCACCCCGAGCGGGCCTGGTCGGCGGCAGAGCCGGGGTTAACGCGGGAGCGCCGCCGCGGCCGTGAACCTTAAACAAACTTCCAGCAGCCTTCTCCTGGCAGCCCGCCTGACATTTTTCTTTATGTTTCGTCAGTCATATCTGAGCGATCAGACAGCCGCCGCACGTGGTACACCCACCAGGATTATTATCTCGAGCAGAGGCCCAGAGCTCATTGTAGCAGGCATGTAATTCTTTACAATGTATGCCACGTTAAGTGTGTTGGGTTATCTATTCAACAGCTGACTGAGCCGGGCTCTCAGCTCTCCTCAACAACCATGTAAGAAGCGATGACAATTGTACTACTTCATAAGGGCTGCATGCAACTCTGACACACACTTCACAGCAACCAGTCATCTATATAAACCAATTTCAAGAGCAAAATTGCATGGTGCCTCCACTCTGTTATAAACACAATGATATCCACTCAGAGCTGATAAATGCGCCGCGTTTCTCCCGAGCCTTAGAGCGCCGCTTCCCTCCCCGCCACCCGCGGCCGCCGGCGGCGCGTGGGGACGGCGGGAAGGGGACGCCAGCGCGGGCACCTTCCCCCTCCTCAGAGCCCGCATCTGATGAGCTGGTTAGAGAAAACAAGGTTAGGCCTAATTAAGGTTTTAAATACTTCTCGACTCCGGAGCAATTTTCGAATTAATTACGGTATCTTTTCGTCGGATTAACGCGATGTAATCCTTGTTACGGAGTAAAATATCTATAGCAACCACCAAGTCCTTGAAAAAATACTTCAACACCAAACGCTCTGACAAAGGGGGAGATTAGAGACTGTCAGGCAAATTAAACCCATTTTTCCTGGCTATTATGGCTGGGTAAAAGGGTGTGTGGGACCAGTAATCTGGGTTACGGATGTGCTGGCAACACGTCAGGCTCTGATTTTTGGGAATTCTGCGAATTCCCACCCGTCTGAGGTGGCAAATGTCATTTCTGGACTGCGAGGAAGAACTCAGCCTCCTGCACTGAGCGTGGAACCCCCGCAGTGTCACAGTGCAATGAAAAGATGAAATATGGCTCCAGCGATCTTGATTTAATGAACCCTGTAATTGAATACCCAACCAAATAGACATCCTGATAAAACACAACAAGGAGTGTTGCTTTTTTAATTCAGATAAAGAATAGGATCAATCTCGGTCGGTTTCCATTGTTCAGCCGTCCTGCAGGAGAGTTCAAAAAGTGATCGAGAACCATCCAGAGGTGGTCCTGCCTTGCTGAGTGCTGGAGAATAATTGAAATATAATAGAAACTAATGAAAACATTTTAAAATTACCATTTCTGCATTGCTATCACACTGCCTTTTTTTTTTTTGGTCCTGACCACTGTAAAACACCCCAAGGTTGATCCCAAACCCCTGGTGCTGACTCCAAGGGATGCTGAAGGTGAGTCCCAGCCCTGTCCCTTGGAGCTGGGATGCTCTGGGACAGATTCCCAGCACTGTGCCTGCGAAGTGTGGCTGGGGAATGGTGACAGGGTGGGGACACAGGCCCAGAGAACCCCCTGGGGTTGTGACCACGGGCACAGGACAGTGACACACTGGGACATAGGACAGTGACACACAGTGACACACAGTGACACACTGGGGCACAAGACAGTGACACACAGTGACACAAAGGGACACAGGACAGTGACACACAGGGGCACAAACAGGACAGTGACACACAGTGACACACTGGGGCACAGGACAGTGACACACAGGGACAGGACAGTGACACTCCAGGCCACAGGCCACAGGGACACAGGACAGTGACACACAGGACAGTGACACAGGGACAGAGCAGTGACACACAGGACCATGGGCACAGGACAGTGACACACTGGGGCACACGACAATGACTCACAGGGACACAGGACAGTCGTGACACTCCAGGCCACAGGCACAGGACAGTGATACACAGGGGCACAGACAGGACAGTGACACACTGGGACACAGGACGGTGACACTCCAGGCCACAGGCACGGGCTGAAGGTCCAGGTGGCTGCACAGAACCTCCCTCGGCCCCTTTGCCCCCCGTCCTCTGCCCCACCCAGAGCCCTCCCCGTGTCTGTTCCCTTTGCTCCCTGCAGAACTCTCCCAACACCCACCACCTTCCTGCACTGCTCAGAAAAGAAACTTTTGTGCGAGCCTCGCACTGTGCTCCCGGAGAGCTCCCAGCCCTGACTCATCTTTCCGCATCCGAATTTATTTTTAAGGAAACAATTAAGGAAACAATTAACGCTGATCCACATGGAAACGCTTCCCCATCCCGAGCTCTCCGCGCAGTTACGGCTGAGAGCAGCGGGCAGAACAGGCACCGGCTCAGAGCTGCCTTTGCTTCCTAGATTGGTCTACAATCCTCATTTTACTCTAATTTAACCTTTCCTAGTTAATTTATCCCGGTTCATCTTGCCAGCCTGTACCTGCCAGAGTGATCATCTCCCATCAAGGGGCTGGGCGTGGACAGGGCTGCTCTCTGTCGGCTCCGTAACCAACACACCTAATTAAAGTCCTTAAAAACCTTTAACGTGACAAGACGAGACAGGAACGGGCAGGAAAAATAAGAGAGGAGCTTTCAATTACTTTAATCACGCCGGCTTTCGAATCCCTTATCAAAAACACGGCGCGGGCTGAAAACTTTGCGCAGTTTTCCCTTTTTCCAGGAGGCTCCCGGTGCCCGTCCCGGCCGAATCCCTTTTCCCTCTCCCTTAACGAGAGGGAAAAGGGAAAGTAAATATAGCCAGCGCTTGTAATAAATGATTAAATTGTCCTCCAGGCCCGTTTTGCATATGAATATCAAAGTTGTGATTAATAGGTTATCTCGCGCATTAGCGAAGGCTCCAGCGAGCACCGGGCAGCGTCTCGGGCTGTGCCAGCCCTTTCTGCTCTCAATGGAGTCCCAAATTCCGGCCAACAAGGCCATCAAAGGCGGGCAGATTGCGGCTTTTGCACCCCGGGGAGCTCCCTGCCCATTGTGAGCCTCAACGCCCCCGCCGGGCTGGCCATTAGCAGCGATTTTAACCCAAAAACCGAGGCGGAAAACAATGCCCGGTGCCGGGGGGCGGGGAGGGGGAGCGGCGGGGAAGGGACAATGGTGGGGACAAAGGGGACATCTGGAGCGCTGCTCCATCCCTGCCCCGCGGTGTCCGAGCCGGGGCTGAGCCCAGGGATGGGTTTTACAGCCCCAAAGCGGAGCGGAGCCCGGCCCGCAGCTGCCCCGGGATGGGCACCGGGCCCGGGGAGCTGTCTCTGCCCGGGGTGGCACCGGGGCATCACTCGCTGCTGCCACCCAGCCCCGCAGCTCGGGGTGTTCCTCGCCCTGGAGCACGGACAGTGCCGAGGTGTTGTCTGGGGTTTTGCCGTTCTCCTCTGTCCCCTTTAAGGAGTTTGTAAAAGTCTCATTTTCAGCCGTCTGTGTTTTGGAGTCAGATACACTTTGGTATAAACAAGCCACTTGTTATTGTAAAATCTAGCGATGTTTACATTCTTTTCATAAGGAAGAGATTGTAGATGGGCTGTTGCATGGTCCAGTGAAGTTGGAGAAGAAGATTTTCTTCCTCCAACCCATGATCACTGCTGGAGTTCGATAAATGCTGATTCTGTAAATAAACCCTTTTTTTTTTTTTTTTTTTTTTTTCCGCCTGGGACATGGCAAGGTGTGGGTGTGAGTTCTTTATGTCGTCTGCGACACCAAGGGAAGGTCGGCAGAGCCTCTCCCCTCCAGCCACCGAGGCGCTCCCGAGGAAACGAGCAGGGAAAGTGATTTTGGCCACCAAAAACCCGCTTCGCATCCATCCCATTTCTTCCCGCTCGCAGGTTTTTAATCCTCTCTTAAGCACTTTTAAAGTGCCCAATTTTTGTCTCATTTGAATTTAAATCAGCCTGTATGGAGAACTTGGAGAACTTTTTTTTTTTTTTGAAGCGGAGCTTGTTTGGCAGGTACATTTTCCCAAGATCACCCAGCTTTAATTTTAAATTTCAAAAGCCTTGCGTTTAATCCCTTGAGCTGGCCTGGTACCTTGCACCATCTGTTCTGGGGTTTTGTTATAACCGAGAGCACCTGCAGAGTTTTGCAACATTTCAAGCTGTCTGTGGACTAAAATCAAAATAATTATAATTTTCATAAACTAAAGACGGCGACTCAGGTGCTGCAGCCCCGATTTTCCAGACCGAGCCTGGGCACCGGGAGCGTTCCTCCTGCACGAGGGGGTTTTGTTCCTGCTGCCACCGGGCCCAGGGACAGCCAGGATGTCCCCGGGCACCCGGAGCCATCCCACCCCATCCCTGCTGCCTGCTCCAGGCTGGGAGAAGCTCCCACCACCGGTGGGACAAGCCCAGGAGGAGCAGGAATTGGTCTTTTCCAGCAGCCACGCTGCTCAGGGGGTGCTGACAAGGGGACATCCCTGGCCACCCCTGTCTGCTCCAAAGGCATCTCCGGGTGTTTGGGGGTGGGAAAGGTTTTCTGCTTCACTGGGCAAACCAAAAGTCCTTTAAAGAGAAGGTTTGTTTAGACTCCATTGCCCAGAGCTCCTCACCAGGGGTAAACCCTCCTTAGAGCATGCTGGATAACTCCACGTGGAGAATGGAAATCTCACCCTGAGGATGGGGAGGGCACTGCCCTCATGGATCCCGTGCTGGTTCCCAGCTCAGGCTGAGCAGGACCTTGTGGAAGTGCCAGGAGAATCCCAGTTCCTGCTGGATGTGTCCCTCAGACCCTCTGGGGGTGTCCCTGCCTCAGGTGAGGTGTGAGCTCCCCATCCTCGCCTCCATCTCCCTTCTGGGGGGGGAAAGCTGAGCCTAAGCTGGGTGTCCTGGGGTGCTTGGTCCCTGCTGAGCAATGGATGGAAACAAGAGGTGGGAAAGAGTTTTTGTAGAATCCTGGAATAGCCTGAGTGGAATAGCCAGACCTGGACTTCTCCTCCTGCAGGAGCACCCGAGCCAAATCTCACCTTTCAGAGCACTGCCCCTCCTCTTGCCCTCCTGCCTGGAGCCTTCTCTCCTCTGGCAGCTGGGTTTGTTCAGGGAGGCCGAGGCAGGAAGGGCAGATCCTGCTGGAAAGGCTCATCCCTTGCCCTGATCCATCATCTCCACCTTCCTATTTCCACCAAAATAAAACACAATGCAATGAAATTAAATGATATCAATCTATCTAAAAATGAGCTCCTGCCCCTTGTGGGAGCCAGCCCTGTGCCCCAGGAGCCAAGGCAGGAGTGACTCCCTGCTGGAACCTGGGCACTGAGCATTCCAGGGTCTCTGTGCTGCCAGGCACTGACCCCCCAGCAAACCCTGCATCCCACCTGAGGCCGGGGAAAAGGCTCCCAAAATTGAGTGACAGCGCTGGGACTGTGGGGCTGTGGTTGGGATGGAAGTGTGTGACAGCACAGGGGGCAAAACTCAGAGTTTCAGGGGTTAGAATGCAGGGGTGGATATAAAGCAAGGTGGGGGGTTTAGGGCAGAGGCTGAGCCCTTCTTTTTCACCTTCTTCTCCATGGGCTGGGTGGTGTTTTGTAATTGGGGAGAAAATCCGCATTGTGGGCCATGGGTGGTTGGGTATTGGGTTAAAAGTAAAAATAATTCAGGTGTCATCTCATTATTGGACAAATTACGCTTAAAAGGCCTTGGGAAGAGTTAGAGACAGAACCATTTTCTACCTTGTTATTTAGAACTCCCAGCTTGTGAGACTCTACCAGAGATAAGAATTAAAAACAACAGAGTCTGAACACAAAACCACAGCTCCCATGCTTCAATCCCGGCTCCGACAGAAGAGAAGAAGATCCCAAACCTCCCAAGTGCCCCCTGTGCAGTTTTGGGGTTGCAGCCAGGCCTGGGCTGTGTCCCTGTGGAGCAGCAGCCCCCAGGGCCCATCCCCACCTCCCCATCCCCGGGAGGAGCCACCAGGCACCAGGAACAGTTTGCTGAGGCAGACCAGGCGGGGATGGCAGGGGAAGCCAATTAAAGGGAGGGGGTTCCTGGGCAGAAGGATATTCCCAGGAAATGCGGGGCTCCCTCACATCCTGGGCTGCAAACGGGAGAAGGGCAGAGGTGGAGGAGGTTGGATTCACCAGGTACCACCCAGGAGCTGCCCCACGGCTTCAGGGTTCTTGAGACCATGGAACCCTTAGCAGGGGGAAGAGGGAAAAACCCTACAAAACCCTACAGAACCCCACAAAGATGTACAAAACCCCACAAAAACCTAGAAAACCCTACAAAACCCCTACAAAACCCTACAAAAACCTACAAAAACCCTACAAAACCCCACAAAAACATACAAAACCCCACAAAAACCCTACAAAAACCTATAGAACCCCACAAAAATGTACAAAACCCCACAAAACCCTAGAAAACCCTACAAAAACCCTACAAAACCCTACAAAACCCTACAGAACCCCACAAAAACGTACAAAACCCCACAAAACCCTAGAAAACCCTATAAAAACCCTACAAAACCCTACAAAAACATACAAAACCCCACAAAAATGTGCAAAACCCCACAAAACCCTAGAAAACCCTACAAAAACCCCACAAAACCCTACAAAACCCTACAGAACCCCACAAAAATCTAGAAAACCCTAGAAAACCCTAAAAAATCATACAAAAACTTACAAATATACATACATTCTATATTCTATAGTCTATATTTTATATTCTGTATATAATTTATAATATGTCTACGTTATATATTATGGATATATAATATGTTATAGAATAAAAATAATATATGTAATATGTATATAATAGTTTTATATATATATATGTACACACATTAGTACTGTTTACTTTCTAAATCCAGCTGGAAAACAAAATGAAATAAAGCCCAAGAACCCAGGAATATGTTAAACCCAGTAACAGTTGTGCCATTCTGAGCTACAAGAGTCAACACTTCACCTTTTCTTTTTATGCTCCCAGAAAATCAATTTATATTTTCTTTATCTCCTTTATTCGTGTTTTATATGTTTCCTACAGATTCTTTATTTCCCTCTTTTGCTTTTATCCCTTCATTCCTTCCTCTCTGCATACGAGGGAGAAACTTCAAAAATTTTAAAGACTAAAATCTGTTTGTCTAAGCTCACGGTGCATAAAACTGGGATTTTAATATTTTTTAAATCAATAAGCGAATACTGAAAAATAATAATAATAATAATAAATCTATTAAAAAGAACAAATAATCTCATTTTTTTTCTATTCCCATGAAAGGCGCCGTGCGTGGCGTTTATCCCCCTCGCCATTCCGTGCTTCATTCCTGCCCACTCCGGGCTGTTGGAAGGAGGAAGCAAATGGGATTAGGATATCAAATGTTGGGACGTTCCCTGCGTTTATCTGCCTGGCGAGGGGGGCTGGAGGCGAGCAGGGGCTAATGGAAACCGTGCACCCCAAAGCCAGCCCGGCAGCTTCAAAGGGAAACCCTTCTGCTCCACGGATCCCATTGGCGTGGGGAAACCCAATTACCGCGGGGTTCTTGTACCTCCCTCCCGCCTTTTATGCTGCTTTTTTTTTGCTCCAAGTGCTCATTCTGATTTGATAACCCCGGCACAAATAAAGTGTCACCCCCGGCTCTTATCTCCCAACTCGCAGCTTTCCAATTTGTCTCAGTTAGTGCAGAACTTGACTCTTCATTAATTACCCCCACGGGGTCCTGCAGGTACCAGGGAAGGGCTTGGAAACCAAAGCTCAGAGAGGCAGAAAACCCCAGCAAAACAACCCAAAACCTAATAAAACACGCCCAGAAAAATATCGGCCACGACCAAGTAAAGAAAAACACCAGAAAGAAAAATGAACCTGAAACAACAAAGGAATAAAAACAAACCAAGCGAAAAAACCTCCCAAAACTAAAATGCAATCAACTACCAAAAAAATCCAGAAAAAAAGAATTCAAAACAGCAATAAAAATAAAAACAAACCAAACAAAAAAACCCCCCACCCAAATCCAACAAACTACAAAAAAAAAAATGAAACCAGAAAAAAAGAATTCAAAGCAGCAACAAAAATAAAAACAAACCAAGCAAAAAAAAAAAACCAAAACAAACCCAAATTCAACAAACTACAAAAAAAACAAAACCAGAAAAAAAGAACTCAAAGCAGCAACAAAAATAAAAACAAACCAAGCAAAGAACCCCCACAAAACCACAACCAACAACCAAAAACAGAAAAAAAGAATCTGAAACAACCATAAAAACAAACCAAACAAGAACACCCCAGAACATCACCAACTAAAGAAAAAACAAGCAGAGAAAAGGAACTCAAAACAACAAAATAAAACCAAACCAAACAAACAAACAAAACCCCTCACAAAATCACCACCAACTGCAAAAAAAAAAAAAAAAAAAAAATCTAAAAAAATCCCAGAAAAAAGAACTCAAAACAACAACAATAAAAACAAATGGGACCAAAACCCCAAACCAACCAACCAAACCAAACAAAAACAACCCCAAAGTGAAGAAAACCCCAAATATTTTGTCTGTATTATCTGGACTAGATTTGCATTTCAAAGGTGAAAAGGTCTCCCAGGCATCCCCAGATATTCTATCCCCAGTTTATCCCAGAGCAGTTTGGGGTTCATCCTTTCCATGCCCTGCCCATTCCAGGGCATCTTTTGGGGATTTTCTCCCTGTGATTTCTGGTGCTGGAAAATCCTCCACATTCCCAGAGAACCTCCCAGCTCTCAGCCCTAAGGAGCTGCTGCAGTTTCTCCAGGTCCAGAGCCTAAATCCGGAGTGGCACAGGGAATGAAGCCGAGGGATGAAATCCTGTTTAGCTGTTCTCAGCTGGCTGCCCCTGCCTGTCCCAAAAAGGGGATGAAAATGCCTGTCCAAATCCCATAATCCCTGATAAAGTTACTCTGACCTCCCAAAATACCAATTTAACACAGAAACTTTGCTGGAGTAACTGCAGAGTCCAACAAAAATCTATCAAATCCCTCTCCTGTTGGGATATCCACTGGAACAGGCACCCCAACGAAGAGGGAAGCACCAATTCTGGATGAGTCAGACCTTTACCCCCAGTGGTTTAATCAAAAATCACTGAAAGATTGTAGAAACTGCCCAAAGTCTTCTAATGAGAGAGCCTGGCAAAGGAATCCCAGTGATTACTCCTGGCATCCATTAATTAGGAGCCACATTTCTCACAGTGGTGAGAGAGGATAAATACTCAGCCAGCACCTAATCCGAGTGACCCAGCCCCAATTCCAGAGTTAAAACAAATAGAACCTGATTTGCAAAGTCCATTATTCAATATTTTAGCCATTAACTGCTGCTAAAATAATTCAGGGCTCCAATTGGAGCTGTCTGTATTTGGATTGTTTCCAGCACAGTCAGGGAACAGCACTCGGCATCAATTAATGCCCAGTTCTCATCCTGAACTTCCAGCAGGAACCTGTGATGTCCAAACCAGCCCTGCCTGGATGAGGGATGAACTCATCCCCACCTGGGTGAACGTGGCTGCTTTATTTTGGGCATTTCCTTATATTTTAATTAATGCTGTGAAGAAGAAACTTATTGATTTCCTAAGCTGGTTTTTAATGAATTATCACCCCCGGAGCCTGTGGCTTCTGAAAAATCTTTGCTGCCTTGTGCAAGAAGGCTTTGAAAGCTGAAAAAAAAAACCAAAAAAAACCAAACTAAAATAAGAAAAGAGGAAGCAAAAGGAAGGTTTCACCCAGTCCTAAGGCTCCCAAAGCCCCGAGTAGTTAATTTATGGAATCTCCTGTTAGTGAGTGAACAAAGGTAAAAATAACAGGCCAGTTATAAACTGGTGCTGTGATGACATGGTGAATTATTTAAAAAGGGCACGTTCAGTGTGACCAGCGAGCCATCAATCAGAAGAGACAGTGATGAGAAAAAGAGGTTTCAGTCACTTCCTCTCTGGCAGCAGAACAATCCCCTCGCAGGTAGCGCGGCGCCGCTGACCCGGTGTCACCGCATTGTCACCGGCCCCTTTGAAGGGCCGGAGCGGCTCCTCTCAATATTGCAGTGCCAGGAGTAAATAAACCCCGGGCTGGGCTCTGCCTTCCCTGCACACTTCAATTTGTCTGACAATGGGCAGGACACGGAGGCACAAATCTCTTCAAGCACCGATGAATTTTTTATGGCAGCTCCAGTCCAGCGGCGAAGGACGGGCTCTGAAGGGGAGCGGCGCTGCTTTGAGCGGGAGCCCCCAGGGATGGAGCTCTGGGAAGGGATTTCTGTGGGATTCAGCCCTTCCAGAGAGCTCCTCGGGCTCTGCCTCGCTGCTGGAGCCACCACAGTGACCCGGGGTTCATCCCACAGGGAATGGGAACTCATCCCATAGGGAATGAGAACTCATCCCACAGGGAATGGAAACTCATCCCATAGGGAATGGAAACTCATCCCATAGGGAATGAGAACTCATCCCATAGGGAATGGAAATTCATCCCACAGGGATTGGAAACTCATCCCATAGGGAATGGAAACTCATCCCATTGGGAATGGAAACCCACCCCATTGGGAATGGAAACTCATCCCACTGGGAATGGAAACTCATCCCATAGGGAATGGGAACTCATCCCATAGGGAATGGAAACCCACCCCATTGGGGATGGGAACTCATCCTACAGGGAATGGAAACCCACCCCATTGGGGATGGGAACTCATCCCACAGGGAATGGAAACCTCCTCAGCTCCCACTGCTGCCAGCCACTGATGGGGTAGAAAACATCACTGAAAAACCTGGCTTAATCACCCAAATCCCAAACCTGGCTCAATCACCCAAATCCCAAACCTGGCTCAATCACCCAAATTCCAAACCTGGTTGAATCACCCAAATCCCAAACCTGGCTCAATCACCCAAATCCCAAACCTGGCTCAATCAATAAAAATCCAAAACCTGGCTTAATCAACCTAAACCCAGAACCTGGCTTAATAAACCCCACTCCCAAACCTGGTTTAATAAACCCCACTCCCAAACCTGGCTTAGTCACCCAAATACAAACACGGCTCCATAAACCCAAATCCCAGACTTGGCTTAATCCCCCAATCCCAAACCTGGTTTAATCAGCCCAGACTCTCCTCTGGCTTTCAAAGGAAGTGAACCCTGCAGCTGAGGCACGGAGTGTGGAGGAAGAAGGGAGAGAAAAATGCACTCCAAGTTTGCATTTGTGCTGGACTCATGTAGGACAGGCTCCTTCACCTGATGCTCCCTGGAATTCTGTCCCAAATTTTTCCCTCAGATCCCAGTTCAGGTGTTGGATGCTCCTAATGAGCCCCTGGATCCCTGCAGCTGCAAGGATGGCTCCAGGAGGAGTAAACTGTGAACAATTGCAGTTTGGAGGAACAGAGCTGCTCCCAGGAGCCCAGGGATGAGGGGGTGAAGGTATCCAAGGATAAAGGGATGAGGGGATGAGGGGATGAGGGTACCCAGGAATGCAGGGATACAGGGATAAAAGGATAAATGGACACAGGGCTAAAAGGAAAAAGGGACACAGGGATGAGGGGAATCAGGAATACTGGGATACAGGAATAAAAGGATAAAGGGACACAGGGCTAAAAGGATAAAGGGATACAGGGACACAGGATACAGGAATACAGGGATAAAAGCATAAAGGGATACAGGAATAAAAGGACAACGGGACATAGGGATACTGGGATACAGGGACACAGGGCTATAAGGAATAAGGGACACAGGGATGAGGGGACACAGGGATACAGGGACACTGGACTAAAAGGATAAAAGGACACAGGGACACAAGGATACAGGGACTCAGGGCTAAAAGGATAAAGGAACGCAGGGATGAGGGGATACAGGAATAAAAGGATAAAGGGACACAGGGGTAAAAGGATAAAGGGACACAGGGACGAGGGGCTGCCTCCCCTCCTGCCCTGGCCCCTCTCAGCCCCGAGCCTGCAGTGCTGCCCCTCAGAGCCCCCAGCCCTTCACCCACTCCTGCTCCTCAGCCCTGCTCCAGCAGCACTTCCCGGGAATCCATTCGTCTCCAGGGAACCTCGTACCACTCCAAACCTCCACTCTGCCACTTAATTGTTCCTAACAGGTAAATCAAAGGTAAAAGAGAACTAATTAATTTTCCAGCTCGGTTTTATTTTACTGTTACTGTTTGGAGAAAATAGAACTAAACCCCATTAGTGTTAAGGTAAGACCATGAAACAACATAATATAATGCAAGAAAGACATTTAATAGCGTGGAGGAATGTTAAATTACTAATTAACTCCAAGTTCCTGGATAAAAAAGCCGAGTAATTTACAGGATTATTGCAACGTGCAGCTCAGATTGCCACGAGGGTCAGCTCGGGAGCATTTCCTGCTATTTCCTTCACCGGGGTGGTTATTGTAGAATTCCTCTCACATTAAAACCCACTGTCCTTACCCACAGTTCAGTGCTGCTAATTAGCAGCCGCTCAGCTTCCCCAGCAGTCATTTTTTTTTTTTTTTTTTTTTTTTTTCCCACGTGAAGCTGCCAAATGTTCCCAACTGCTCAAGATGCTCCCCAGCCCCGCTCCCAGGGTCCGGAGCCCGGCCCGGCCCGGCCCCGCTGCCCCTGGGGCTCAGCCCCAGCCCAGGCAGAGCCCGGGCAGATCCCCGCTCCTGCCCTTTGTGTCAGCTTGGCAGAACCCTCCCGGCTCCTTTGGCTGAGCTACACAACTTGGGAATGTCTATTTTTTCCCCTCCTCTCCCTTCCCCAAAGACGCAAATCCTGCTCAGGCGCTCGACACCGAGAGCTCTCCAAGCTGTGGGATTTTTTTTTTTTTTTTTTTCCCCCTTCAAAAGCGACTGTTTCCACATTCTATTTAAACTCCCATTCAAACAAGAAAGCCAGGAAAGGCATCTTTTAGTTCCTCCCTAAATATATAAGCAGAAATGCCCGAACTTTGATGAATAATTGATTAAATGAAGCGTCGCCCATCAAAGGCAGGAAGGGGAGCTGCTCCACAGAAAGGCTGGGCTATCAAACAGCACTTTGTTGTCTTAAACACCGCTCGGATCTGCAGCACCACAGAGCTCGTGGCACAGTAATGTTGGGGGTTAGAAACGGCAGCAAAGAGTTCATCATCATCACCATCATTATTATTATTATTATTATTGTTATTATTGGGAATTAGAATTCAGCTTTCCTTGGCTCTTAGCTAACCCCCAGCAATTTGGCCGAGAGTGGCTGAGCCTCCTCTCTTCCTCTCCCTTTTGTTGGCTTTATGACTAATTTATGTTTAACCTTCCGGAGAATCCGCGGTCGCAAGACACTTTCTGAAAAAAAAAAAAATTCAAAGCAACTTTGGCTGTGTCCAACAGGAGGGCAAAAGGTCTGGGGGGCTGGGGATTGAAGGAGGCGGCACGATCTTCTCCACCTCCTCTTCACGGCACTGAGAGCAATCAGGAAACAGCCGCTAATTGCTTCATCAAAATTAAGCTTCTCCAGCTTCATACCAATTATTTCCCCGCGGCTGTTTAGAGTTTCGCGTGCCTCCCATCCACACACGAAGGGAAAAAAAAAATAAAAATAAAAATAGAGCGGGGATGCGAAGGGCAGCTCATTTCCCCGGAGGGTGAGAGTGGGATCAGGATTTCAGGGCTCGCCTCTGGAATTCCTCCTCTGAATTCCCAACGCAGCGCCCGAGCGTTCCCGGTGCTGCATTCCCGCATGAGAACAGGGTTGTAGAATTTACTTAGGACGAGAGCGCGAAATTCCCGGCGCTGACAGGGATAAATCCGCTCAGTCGCGGATCAAAACAGTAGCCCAAGGGTAACAAAGAACAAGTGTCAGCCACATTTGCTCTGAGTGCCACAAAAATCCCCCCTGGGAGTTCCAATCATGATGCTCTAGAACTGTATTTATCCAAGGGAGGTTTTGATAAAAAAAAAAAAAAAAAAAAGGAGGGAATTTAAAGGGCAAAAGGGCTGCGTTGGGAGGGTGAAGAACTTCTCAACTGGTTTCATTTTTTTCTACCAAATATGATGACGGAGTATTTAAATATGAATTTTAAAAAGTGTTTTAAAATATTTCAATATTTACTCGGGGCTCAGAAAGACCTTTCTTATCCTGTGTGATGTGCAGGGATCTGCATTCAATGCCTGTTAGTGGGTATGTACAAATACAGAGATATTATACACAGGATAGAAGTAGAAATACAGCAGTGTAAACACACATATATATCATATAAGCACACACATGTATCATATAAACACATACATATATATCATATAAACATGCACATATATATAATATAAACATATATACATCATATAAGCACACATATATATTGTATAAAACCACACATATATGTATAATATAAACACACACATATATAATACGCATATATGTATATATATAATATAAATACACACATATATATAATATAGACACACATATATCATATAAACATGCACATATATATAATATAAACACATATATATCATATAAACACACATATATATCATATAAACATGCACATATATATAATATAAACACATATATATCATATAAACACACATATATATCATATAAAACCACACACATATGTATAATATAAATACACACATATATTATATGCATATATACTGTATAAACACACACATATATAAAAATATAAACACATAACACATACATAATATGCATATATGTATATGTATAATATAAATACACACATATATATCATATACACACACATATATAAAAATATAAACACACATATATAAAAAATATAAACCCATATATATAATATAAACACACATGTATAAAAAATATAAACACACACATATGTATAATACAAACACACACATATCATATAAACATGCACATATATATCATATAAACACATATATTATGTAAACACATTCATATATATAAACACAAACACATATATATCGTATAAACACATGCATATATATAATATAAACATGCACATATATAATATAAACATGCACATATATAAAAATATAAACACACACATATATGTATAATACAAACACACACATATCATATAAACATGCACATATATACCATATAAACACATACATTATATAAACACACATATATTGTATAAACACATTCATATATATAAACACACATATATATCGTATAAACACATGCATATATATAATATAAACATGCACATATATAATATAAACATGCACATACGTAAAAATATAAACACACACATATATGTGTAATACAAACACACACATATATATCATATAAATCATATAAACATGCACACATCTATAATATAAACATTCACATATATAATATAAACACCTATATATAATATAAGCACACACATATATTGTATGAACACACATATATATCATATAAACACACACATATACCATATAAACACATTCATTTATATATCATATATATATATATATCATATCACATTTATATATCATATAAACACACACACACACAGATATATATTATTTTTTAATATCTCGTGTATCTGTGCTGTGAGTTAAGCCACAACCCTGCAATTCTGTTTCTTTTTGGGAGCGAGATGCTCTGGGTGCTGCTGGGGGCTGACGAACACCTCCCTGCACATCCCGGCGGGAGCAGCATTCCCTCCCCAACCCCGGGCACTTCCCAGAGCCCTCAATGTGTTTAACAAGGAGCTGTTGGAGCACATTTCACCTGACAGAACCGGCACTGACCCCCCAGTGCTGCTGGGGCCAGGGGAGCCCAGCCCGGGCTGCTGCCCACGGGGTTTGGGCTTTTCCTGACTTCATTGGGGTTTGGGCTTTTCCTGACTTGATCGGGGTTTGGGCTTTTCCTGACTTGATCAGGGTTTGGGGTTTTTCCTGACTTTACCCTGCTCTTTCACCGCTCTGCTTCCATCCCCTAATTATCCCCTCATCATTTCCACTCCATCCTGTGCAGCGTCTTGGCAGAGAGCAGAGCGAGGGGAGTGTGCCACAGAAGTACCCAGAGACATTTTTAATGCAAGCCTGGTTATTTGTGTGGGGCTGGGGAGGTTCAACTGCAGGTGGGCAGACCCCAAGAAGTCCTGGGTGCAGCTGAGAAGCTTGGGTTATTTTTCCAGAAATGGGATTTTTTTTTGCGGCTAGCTGGCAGAGGCAGCCCATGAGGAGCCTGGCAAGGGTTCCTAGCTCTGGGAATCATGAAATCAGCCCACATCAAACCCAGATCCTGCGTGTGCTCCTCACACCCCCGGGCACAGGGGGTTGCAAAGTGAGGCAGAAGGATAAAAGACACCAGTGGGCAAAAGTGAAATATTTAGTTTGCCACTTTTTTCGTGTCGAGGCAGCACAACAGGCCCCACTTTGAAACAAACCAGTTTGAAAGGCAGATTTCCTAGAATTCTGCACAGCTTTGGCCATTTGTTCGTTTTATGAGCTCGGATCATCCCAAAGCATCCCCAGGCAGCGGCACCGGGGCGGTGCGAGCCGGGAAACACAGAAACGCAGCCCTGAGCGCTGTGTAAATCCTGGCCGGGCTTTTGTTCCCCCCGCATTTCACAGCCCGAAACGCTGAATTTGCACAGAGTAACACCCGTCCCGCCGGGCTCCTTCCCGCTGGGATGCTCGCACCGCGGGCTCCGGGAGAGCATCCCGGCCTTTCCCTGGCACCGGGCACGGCCGGGCTCATTCCTGAATCACATCCCGGTTATTCCCTGGCACGGCCGGGCTCATTCCTGGATCACATCCCAGCCTTTCCCTGGCAGGGCCGTGTCCCTGCCGAGCCCGCTCGGCTCCGGGCACGGAAAAGGAGCGGGATGCTCGGGATGCTCGGGATGCTCGGGATGCTCGGGATGCGCCGAGCCCGGAGCGGCTCCGATGGAAGTGGCAGAGCCGTCACCGTCCACCCATCGCACCCAGCGCCGGGAAGCGCCGGGATAATCCCCCTGGGAACCGCCCGCATCATCGCCCCGCTGCCGCGCTCTGCTCTGCTCTCTCAGTCGCACCCGGCCCTTCCAGCCGAGCATCCCCTAAACAACCCTGGAAAAGCCCTCTGCCCCCCACAGCCCTGCCCTGCTCCCCCTCAGCCGGGGCGATTCCCGGATCCCGCACGGAAAAGCGATGAAGGGAAAGGCGGCACCGCCAGCCGGAGCCTCGGTGCGAGCGGCATTGTTATCCCACATTCCTCATTAGCGCTCGCATTCCAGCCTGGGAAGCAAACCAAGCGCTGGCCCCTAAGGCAGCGGCCCTGCCCAGAGCCCGGGAGAAGGCAGGAATGCTGTCCACAGCCTGGAGAAGGCAGGAATCCTGACCAAAACCCGGGAAAAGGCAGGAATCCTGTTCTTAACCCTGGAGAAAGCAAGAATCCTGTCCATAGCCTGGAAGAAGGCAGGAATTCTGTCCACGACTCAGGAGAAGGCAGGAATCCTGCCCAAAGCCTGGAGAAAGCAGGAATGCTGTCCATAACCTGGGAGAAGGCAGGAATCCTGTCCAAAGCCCAGGAAAAGGCAGGAATCCTGCCCATAACTCGGGAGAAAGCAGGAATCCTGCCCATAACTCGGGAGAAAGCAGGAATCCTGCCCATAGTCTGGAAGAAGGCAGGAATCCTGCCCATAACCCAGGAGAAGGCAAGAATCCTGCCCAAAGCCTGGAGAAAGCTGGAAACCTGTCCCTAACCCCGGGAGAAAGCAGGAATCATGTCCATAAGCTGGAGAAGGAAGGAATCCTATCCAAAGCCCAGGAAAAGGCAGGAATCCTGCCCATAACTCGGGAGAAGGCAGGAATCCTGCCCAAAGCCTGGAGAAGGCAGGAATCCTGTCCAAAGCCTGGGAGAAGGAAGGAATCCTGCCCAGAACCTGGAGAAGGCAGGAATCCCGTCCAAAGCCCGTCAGGAATTCCTTTGGAGATGACCTGGTTAACAGAGATTACATCCAGCAGGGCAGGAATCACCTCCAGAAAGGAGAAGTCAGCAAAGGGGCAGTGGGCAGAGCTGGGTGTGCGTTTATTGCAGTGCAAGGACGCTTTGGTTTTCAATTTCTGCTGAAATGCTGCGTTCAGACAACACCCAGAACTCCAGAGCATCCTTTTCCTCTGTTTTGGTCCCTAAATTTAGCTCAGCTTTCTGAAAACACCCTTGCTCTCAAATTTGCAACAGGAGCAAAGTGTTTCCTTCCTGTGAGGAAAATCCAGATCAAATTTATCAAACTGGAAAAGCCAATTTATCAAACTGGTGAAGGTGAAGCCTGTGTGTGCCATGGGGAGGGATCCTCTAACCCAGGGCACAACTGATGGTGATTTTTGAAAGTGTTCAAATACCAGATAAACCTCGATAACTCCAAACTTCCACACGCTCTCTTCTGGAAGGAAAAGGAAAACTTCTGGAGGTTTTACACTTCGTGTTCCCTGGCTGTGGGCTCTCTGTGGGAAAAGAGGCTGTGAGGGTATTTCTGAGCTCTGCCAGCCCCTGAATGTGAAGATCCACACTTGCAGAGCCCGCAGGAAAACAGGGAAATGCAGGGGAGTGAGCTGATCTGGCTCAGGCTGGAATCACACATAATTACATATCGCATTAAATAGAAAAATGCAACTAATTAGGTTTTAAACAAATAACCTATTGTGCCTTGTAAAGTTAGAAATTCAATTGCTTGTTGGGTTTGGACATACTGGGACAATCTGAGCACTTCAAGGAGAATTCCTGGTATTTCATGACTTAACTGCAGCCCAAGCAAGCTGGAATCTCGAGCAGCTCAAGTTGGAGAGGACACTGATCTCCAACTCCAGCAGCTGCTGCCTTCTGGGAGCTGAAGGATTTTAATTTCCCTGCTGAATCAGAGCCCCAGACGCCTGCACTCCTTTCCCCACTAATTAATGCACCCGTGGAGCTCTGCTAACTAGACCAGGACATATTTTTTGGGTTGCCTGGGTTGTTTGCACTGCAGAAATTTTCCTCACTGACTGGCTGTAATTATCAGAGCCCAGCTCCTCTGCTTCCTGAAATCCTAATTCGGGAATTGTGGGGGTTACTCCAGGCTACCAACCACGGGGGACACCCAGTTCCTTCCTCTGCTGGGCCCAGGGTCTGCTGGTCACCCCTGGCATGGTGCTGGTCACTCTTGGCACAGCATTGGTCACCCCTGGCATGGTGCTGGTCACCCCTGGCACAGCACTGGTCACCCCTGGCACAGCACTGGTCACTCTTGGCACAGCACTGGTCACCCCTGGCACGGTGCTGGTCACCCCTGGCACAGCACTGGTCACCCCTGGCACGGTGCTGGTCACCCCTGGCACATTGCTGTGCCAAACCCAACACTGAGGCCTCCCTGAGCCCTGGACACTCCAGATCCTGCAGCTCCTGCCCAGAGCTGCAATCAGAAATTCAGAACTGTCCACCCAGCTGGGCAATTCCCACCTGTTTACCCAACCCAGCTCCAGAGCAGCCACTCTGGGTCTTTTGCCACCCTTCAGCCTTGCCCAGGCCAGGCTCCAGCCCCACTGGAGATCCCCAGCCCAGTGTCAGACCCCGGATTATTGTGATTTATTGCACCCCTGACATCCAGCTCCTGCTCCACACTTTCATCTTCTTTACACCCAATTCACCATTGTTTTGGTACATTTGAGTAATGAATTTTGAGTGTTGCATTTTAACTCTTGTTTCTCCCTGAGAAACTCGAGCAACGTCGTGTTCTGAATCCCCTCTAAAACCAGGAGAGCAGAGAAGGAGCTTTCCTCTTGAATTTATCCGTGATTTTGAGCTTCTCTGCTCCACAAAACCCCTCCCAAACTCCCAGGCAGCACAGGTAGCCTGGCAGCCCAGCAGCTTCTGCAGGGTGTCTGTCTTGGGTTACAGAACCAAAAGTGTGCATTCTCTTTAATATGTTGGAAGATGTTTTTTCTTTCTTTCTTGTAACTCTGGGGGAGGGGGGCGGATGCTTTCTGATAACGGGGCAGCTGATAAAGCCAGGTGGGGCAGTGTTTGTTATCTCTGTCACCACCCTCCTCCCTCCAGGGGATCTCTGCTGCTGATGGGCCATGAAGGCTCAGCAGGGACAGGACACATTCCATCATCCCATGGGAGATGCTGCACCCAGTGGGGGAGCCAACCATTCCTACCTGGATAAAAACTGAGACTCAGGAACACCAGGGATCTGGTTCCACTGGATTCCTGGAGGGAGACCGGACCCTTCTCACCATCCCTGGACCCTTCTCCCCATCCCTGGACCCTTCTCACCATCCCTGGGCCCTTCTCACCATCCCCAGACCCTTCTCACCATCCCTGGGCCCTTCTCACCATCCCTGGACCCTTCTCCCCATCCCTGGACCCTTCTCACCATCTCTGGACCCTTCTCCCCATCCCTGACCCTTCTCACCATCTCTGGACCCTTCTCACCATCCCTGGACCCTTTTCTCTCAGGATCATCTCTGCCCCAACAGAACCACATCTGCCACTCCAGGAGGACTCACTGTGGGCTGCTCCCAACCCCCTGACCAACAGGGTGTCAGGCTGGAGCTCTGACCCTGTCAGGGTTTCTAGGATTGGTGTTTGTTTGTTTGTTTGCTTGTTGGGTTGGCTGGTTTTGTTTTCTACTCCATTTGTATTGTTAATATTCCCAGTAAAGAACTGTTATTCCTGTTCCCAAATCTTTGCCTGAAAGCCCTGAATTGCAAAATTATAATTTGGAGGGGGGTGAGGGGTTCACATTCTCCACTCCAAGGGAAACTCCAGCTTTCCCTGGCAGACACCTGCCTTTCCAAACCAAGACAGTGCCACAAACAGAAGAGAAAAGAGCAGGAAAAGAAGGGAAAAAAGGGAGCAATCCCTCCCCCAAGGGCCGAGCCCGCTCCCCCTGCGCTGCCCCAGCTGCACATCAGACATGCGGAACATTGAACCGTCCTCTTAAATATTATGACACGGAGAAAATCACACTGTGCTTTAACCTATCAACAAAGGAGCAAAGCAATTACAGGGCTAAACACAGTCGAGGAAGACCCAATAAAGAGAAATCCAAGAAAATTTGGTGAAAATTCTTAAGGGGCCTTACAATGTTTAATCATGCTTCAGGCCTAAATTAATATTCTGCTTCTAATTCAAAAGCCTGAACCACCGAGGTACATCTTTTGGGTATTTTTAATAACCAGAGTACAACGCTGGGTGAATTAGCAGCTGCTCTGACTGGTATTTTACTTCTTCTTTGCTTGCTCAAGTAAAGCAGTTAATATTGGTATAATCATCAAACTAACATTAGTCAGACAGAGGGACAGATCTTTTCCGTATTGTAATGCAGAATACAAAAAAAAAAAAAAATTAAACCAAGATTTAGAAATTCCTTTGTGTATTAAATAATTTTTTTCTTAGGCAGTTTCAATAAAACAAAAAAAAAAAAAGAGAATATGTTATATTCACCCGTTTTCTAAAACAAACAGTGGATTAAAGAGTACATAAACACGTGGAAGAGAGGGGAAAATCCCCTCATGTGCTGCTACCCCCTGCCATGGGAGAAATGTTTCTGGGAATAAAGCCATCCTGCTGGGATTGGTGGGAAAATGCCCTCCCTAAAGGGGAAAGCTTCGGTCAGCAGATTTCATTCTGCTGGGTTTTGTTTTTCCCTCAGGTATTTGCAAAGGTGGCGATCGCTGGGTTTGCACCTGGCCTGGGGGATAACCCAGCCAAGCAATATGAAATAAATAACCCAGTCCTGGAACGCTCCCCTTCAGCTGCCAGGGAGAAAGAGAATTCTCCTGGAAACGGGCAAGAGGCAGAGCTTGGAGAGCCCCAAAGTGTGAGCAAAGCACATCCGGGCTCCCTCGGGTGTCAGTGCTGCTCTGGGCTGGGGAACTGCCTGGGAACTCCTGACACGGGCACAGGGCATGGCACAGGGACAGGGGATGGCACAGGGACAGGGGATGGCACACAGGGGATGTCATGGGGACAGGGGATGTCACGTAAGTGATGTCACACAGGGGATGTCATGGGGACAGGGGATGTCACGTAAGTGATGTCACAGGGACAGGGGATGGCACAGGGACAGGGGACATCATGGGGACAACCATGCCATGGACAGGTGATGTCACATAGGTGATGTCATGGGGACAGGGGATGGCACAGGGACAGGGGATGGCACACAGGTGATGTCATGGGGACAGGGGATGTAATGGGGACAGGGGATGGCACAGGGAGAGGGGATGGCACAGGGACAGGGGACATCATAGGGACAATGATGCCATGGACAGGTGATGTCACATAGGTGATGTCATGGGGACAGGGGATGTCACATAAGTGATGTCACAGGGAGAGGGGATGTCACAGGCACAGGTGATGTCACAGGAATGGACAGGTGATGTCACAGTTATAGATGATGTCAGAGGCACAGGGGATGACACAGGAACAAACAGGTGATGCCATGGGCACAGGGGAAAGCACCTTGCAAGCAGAAGAACCATAAATTCCTCACCAGTTGTTTTTACTGCCCTGATTGATCCCATAGAACCCCAGAACGGGCTGGGAGGGACCTTGAAGTGTTTTCTGGCTTTTTTCTGCTCTCCTCTGTCTCTTTAAGGAGTTTTTCTAAAGTTCTATTTCAGCCTTTTGCAATGGAGTCAGACACGATTTTACATCAACAACTTTCTTGTTTTTGAAATTGTCTGTCCATGTTTACATTTTTTTCATAAGGAGGAGGCTGCTGATGGACTGTTGGGTTGCCCAGTGTGGTTGGAGAGGAAGATTTTCTTCCTCCAATCCACGGTCACTGATAAAATTCTATAAATATTTGAAGTTTGTAAATAAACTGCCCCTTTTTGCCTTGGACATCTCAGTGTGTGGGTGTCATTTGTGTCCTGTGTGACAGGGTGTTATTTGGTTTTTTGCTGTTCTCCTCTGTCTCTTTAAGGAGTTTTTCTAAAGTTCTATTTCAGCCTTCTGTGTTTGCCTTTTGCAATGGAGTCAGACACGATTTTACATCAACAACTTTCTTGTTACTGTAACTGTCTGCCCATCTTTACATTCTTCTCACAAGGAGGAGATGTTGATGGACTGTTGGGTTGTCCAGTGTGGTTGGAGAGGAAGATTTTCTTCCTCCAATCCACGGTCACTGCTGGAATTCTATAAACGTCGAGGTCTGTAAATAAACTGCCTCTTTTCTGCCTTGGACATCTCAGTGTGTGAGTGTAGTTTCTTTTATGTTGTGTTGTGACATTAAAGCTCATCCCACTCCCTGGGCAGGACGTTTTCTGCTGCAGGGTGCTGCTCTGGCTCCCAGCAGGTCGGAGCAGCAGGCAGGGCTGGATTTGGAACCCCTGAAATCCTCCTCTGCTCCGGGCTGCCCAGCACAGGAGCCGTGCCCAGCCCTGCACCCAGGCTGACAGATCTCCAGGCTGGCATCTCCCGTGGGACCCAGCAGGACACCCAGGGGGGCTCAGGGCCCTGGGCAGGCCAGGGGAGAGCTCCAGTGACTCCCGGCCCTCCCCAGTATTTCCCTTGGGTGAGAGTATTTGTAAAATGCTCAAAGCTCGCACATAATGCGTAACGCTATTAAGTGGAATATCTAAAGTACTTAAACTAATTATGCCTATTTTGTGAGATTAATTATAATTAATAATTTAACATATTTTATCATTTAAGTCAGTATCCGTTCTGATCTTTAACTTTAGAGAGCACACTGTATACGTACTACATAATTAGGGCTTATGTATCACATAATTAGGGCTAAATACTAGGAAATCAGGCTAATTAGACCAAATCAAACTGAATTATTTAAGCTTTTTTTTTTTTAATTTTAGATGTAGAATATTTAGTAATTAAATACTGATTTCGTTTTCTGGTGCTGGCACGTGGCACTTGTCTCTCAGGCTACAATGGAGCATTATCCCAGTGTTTGTCACACAGGGAGCAGGGACAGCCAGGGACTGGGCAGGGGAGACAGGCACAGCCCTGGAATTGAGGATTCCAGAGCAGCTCCTGTGCGTGCTGCCTTCAGTTTTATCTCCCACGTGTTCCAGGTTCTGTGCTGCCCAGGGTGCAGCTCTCAGCCTCACACTCAGGGTCACTCAGCTCTGCACAGAGCAGGGACACAAAACAAATCCTGTTCCTGCTGCACCCCAAGCACAGCTGGGACAAGTGTTCAGCCCCAAAGCACAAACAGCGGGGGCTGGAGGGAGAAAACAAGAAGGGTGGGACTGCATCACCTGGGGCTGGGACTGGGCAATGAAACCCCAATGTGCAAATGGGCCAGAACTGAGCAAAGGGTGAGACCTCCTGACCGGGGGTCCATCTTGTGACCATTTTGTGTCCATTTTGGGTCCATCTTGTGACCATCTTGTGACCATTTTGTGTCCATTTTGGGTCCACTTTGTGTCTATTTTGGTCCATTTTTTGACCGTTTTGTGATGATTTTAGGTCCATTTTGGGTCCATTCTGTGTCCATTTTGTGTCCATTTTGGGTCCATTCTGTGTCCATTCTGTGTCCATTCTGTGTCCATTCTGTGTCCATTTTGGGTCCATTCTGTGACCATTTTGGGTCCACCTTGGCTTTCAGACAAGGCCTGGCAGTGCCAAAAGCAGCAGAGACATCACCAGACAGTGCCAGGGCTGGAGGCAGAACCCTCCAGGGGAGAAGCCCCTGCTCCAGCCCAGCCCCAGTGAGGCTGCAGTGCCCTTGCAGATGGGCACTCACAGCCACAAAACCTTCTGCCTTCGTGTGCAGACACATCCATCTCAGCAACATTCCCAAAAAACACGAGGAGGTTTTGTTGTTTAGCATCACCCACGGGGCACAGCTGGCAGGGACAGGACAGAGAGGCCCAGGCTGGGAGTGTGGGCTCAGGGCAGAGATCAGGCTCCATCCTCCAGCACCTCCAGCTCTGCTGCTGCCTGTGCCAGCCCCCAGAATAGAAATATTTAAATAAATATTGAAATACTGAAATATTCCTCCTCTCTAGGTAAATGTTAAGGGAATCCACGGGAGATCAGGGGCACCCAGAGGGAAATCCTCCCCAGGGCAGGGTGGGCTCCCTGTGTCCGTGTGGCACTGGCTGATCCAAGCTCAGTGGATTATAAATAAAAGTCAATAAAAGGAATCCCGTGGACTTCCAGGGGCTCAGAGGGAGCCCAGGGCTCCAGCACGGGGGTTTTGGGAAGGGAGAGCTCCTCGTGTTTCAAGTGTGAGATTTGCACACTTGGGGCTTTCTCAGCACCAGCCCTGGGGTCAGAACCAGTTGGTTTGGGGGTAATGGTTTTCAAACCCACCCAGCAGTGGGAATGTGGGCAGAGCCAGGGGAGCAGGAGGATCTCAGCTCCTCCAGTGAGACACAGGACACAGGGGAATTGTCCCCAGGGCTGTGGCAGAGGGAGAAGTTCTTTGGGGAAGGTGGCAAATCAACGTCCAAATGTAAGGAAAGGCCGGGGATGTGGGGAGCAGCCCTGCAGCTCCTCCAGGAGCACCTCCAGGAGCACCCCCAGCACTGCTCCAGCCCTGCAGCACCTCCAGGAACAATCCCAGCACAGCTCCAGCCCTGCAGCACCTCCAGGAGCACCCCCAGCACTGCTCCAGCCCTGCAGCACCTCCAGGAGCATCCCCAGCACTGCTCCAGCCCTGCAGCACCTCCAGGAACATCCCTGCCCCTGCTCCAACCCCATCCCTGTCTCTGCTCCATCCCTGTCCTTGTCCCTGCTCCATCCCTGTCCTTGTCCCTGCTCCATTCCCATCCCTGTCCCTGTTCCAGCTCTGCAGCACCTCCAGGAACATCCCTGTCCCTGCTCCATCCCTGTCCCTGCTCCATTCCCATCCCCATCCCCATCCCTGCTCCATCCCCATCCCTGTCCCTGCTCCATCCCTGTCCCTGCTCCATCCCTGTCCCTGCTCCAACCCCATCCCCATCCCTGTCCCATCCCTGTCCCTGCTCCATCCCCATCCCAGCTCCATCCCCATCCCATCCCCATCCCCACCCCAGCAGGCAGCACACACTCCAGCCCCACCCCCAGCTGATATCCATCATTCCCAGCCTCCCAGCTGCCCGGGTTTTCAGGGGCACAGCCCAGCCCGGCTCCGTGGGGCTGACGGACACTCTCAGCTTCATTTCCCTGCTGCCCTTTACGGTGCTCGTTAAAAGTGGGGGTTTTTTCTCTGACCTTGTTCCACGCAGGGAATTAAAATTCCGAACGGAATCCTCCCCTGGCAGCGGTTCTGTGGTGGGTTTGTCCCAGCACAGAGGCTCCTGCTCCTCTCCTGCTCCTCTCCTCTCCCAGCACAACCTCCTCGCTTGGTGCTGAAGCACAGAAAACAAACGGAGCTCCGAGTGCAAATAAACAATTAATAAACATTGATTTCATGGATCTCTGTTCCTGGCCGAGCCCTGTGAACAAGGTCTGCCAGATGCAATTCAGGGAGTGAAGCTGTTTTAGTTATTTTTGGGGTTTTTTTTTAAGTAATGTTTTCTAAATGATTCTTTTGTTTGTAATTTATTATACATTTGAATTGGCCTGGAGACATCAGCTCAGCGTCAGCTGCACACGAGTTGTTTTAAAAGTCAATTTTCATTTACTGCCAGGAAAGGAAGGAATTTTTTGTGTGTGTGTGTTTTTCTCTAAACAATTTTTTAATATTTGCCTCGATCTCACATGGAGATTTCTGCAAAAAGGCCCAATTTCAGCTCAAAAGAGGAATTATTTAGGAAACATCCAACATTTCTAAACAGGCAGCCCTCACTGAACCTGCAGCATGGAATTAGTCAGATTTGTGGCTATTAATTAATCTGGTGAGGTGGCATCATATGGGGAGGCTTAACATGGAATTATATGGGAATACCCTCAATCCACACATTCCATGCAAAAAAAATAAGATAAAAAAAAAAATTAACACACCTGATATTAAAAAAGAGGCTTAATGAGCAGAGAAGAACCATGGAACGCCACCACAAATTCTAATTTCTAATTACACAGACCCCTCCCTGTCCCCAGCTCAGAAAACACAACAAACATTTGCAGGTTTCAGGCATTTCCCAGCCATCCCCAGCCCGGTGGCGGCTCCAGAACTTCACGTGCAGCACAAAGAATCATTTACCAGCCATTAATAAAGGAATGTGCAGAGGAGCCGGCGCTCAAATTATATCAATCTGCCACTGTTCCAAAATAAACGCATCAGGTGGCATTTAAATGCAGGTGGCTAACCATTTTATCAGCGCACATATTTAAGCTATTAGAAATATAATTAGAAAAATTAAATTAAACACACTTAATGCAGATTCTAATTCGAGCGGCACCGTCCTTATCATCATGCCATTTTTTTTACACAGCAAATTACAAAGTATCTCTAAATTGTCCGGGTTTTGTTGCTGACTGATAGCTGAACTCAGATAATTAAGTTGTTAACCAGGTACTTCAGTGGTCAGCGCGGTGATATATCTTTGTCTTGTCGCTCCCCCTCCTCCTGCGTGCGCGGAGCTGAGGGGAGGCAGATGGATGGCACTTGACACTGCCCAGCTCGGCGGCCGCCTGATTAGACACGGCCCCGTGCCACGGGTACACTCGATTATCGCCCGCCCGCCCCGCGCTCCCCGCCGCACCGCCGGCAATCCCGCAGCATCGTCTGCGGCCTCTGCAGCCCGGGAGAACCGCGGGGAGGGACTGGCAGCGTCCTGGCGGCGGTGTGCTGCGGGACGGACGGACAGACAGACAGACAGCCTGCGGGACAGACGGACAGACAGCCTGCGGGACGGACAGACAGCCTGCCTGCTGGACAGATAGCCTGCGGGACAGACAGACAGTCTGCAGGACAGACAGACACCCTGAGGGACAGACAGCCTGCGGGACAGACAGCCTGCTCCTGCGGGACAGACAGACAGCCTGCGGGACAGACAGACAGCCTGCGGGACAGACATCCTGTGGGACAGATAGACAGTCTGCAGGACAGACAGACAGCCTGCGGGACAAACAGACAGCCTGCGGGACAGACACCCAGTGGGACAGACAGACAGACACCCAGCGGGACAGACAGACACCCTGCGGGACAGACAGACATCCTGCGGGACGGACACCCTGCGGGACAGACAGACATCCTGCAGGACAGACAGACACACTGAGGGACAGACAGACAGCCTGCGGGACAGACAGACAGCCTGCGGGACAGACAGACAGACACCCAGCGGGACAGACAGACACCCTGCGGGACAGACAGACACCCTGCGGGACAGACAGACAGACACCCAGTGGGACAGACAGACAGACACCCTGCGGGACAGACAGACAGACACCCAGCGGGACAGACAGACACCCTGCGGGACAGACAGACACCCTGCGGGACAGACAGACAGACACCCTGCGGGACAGACAGACAGCCTGCAGGACAGACAGACACCCAGCGGGACAGACAGACACCCAGCGGGACAGACAGACACCCTGAGGGACAGACACCCAGCGGGACAGACAGACACCCTGAGGGACAGACAGACAGCGGGACAGACATCCTGTGATGTTGCAGAGGGAAGCAGCTGTGGCCATCACAGAGAAGGGCACGCACCCGAGCTGGGTTCATGCACAAACCTGGCTGCTCTTCCACCCAGCAGTGCAGCCATTTCTTCTCCCACTTCACCTGCACTGAGCAGCAGCAGAGCGGCCACGGACCTCATGGAGTTCCACCCCAGTGCTCCCAAATGGTTACAAACTGAAATCCTCCTCACGAGCTAAAATCCTGGTCACAAATTACAGATCCTCATCACAAACTAAAAATCCTGGTCACAAACTACAGATCCTCATCATAAACTAAAAATCCTGGTCACAAACTAAAAATCCTGGTCACAAACTACACATCCTCATTACAAACTAAAGTTCCTCATTTCAAACTAAAGTTCCTCATCACAAACTAAAAATCCTGGTCACAAATTAGAGATCTTCATCATAAACTAAAAATCCTCCTCACAAATTAAAGATCCTCATCACAAACTAAAAATCCTTGTCACAAACTAAAATCCTTGTCACAAACTAAAAGTCCTCGTCACAAACTACAGATCCTCCTCACAAACTGAAGATCCTCATTACAAACTAAACATCCTCCCCACAAACTAAAAATCCTCCCCACAAGTTACAGATCCTCACTTTAGGACAAGGATGTGTGGGGTTTTCCTATTTGCACACGAAGAAGCAGCACACAGGGTTACTCTTGCCATGTCACCAATAAAGATTTTGACTTTGTAACTCAGTTACAAAAATTCTGTTTTGTTGGGGGGGGGGGGGTTGGTTTCCCTCCCCCTGCTGCAGTTTGGTGAGAAATAAAAAAAAAATCTGCTGTGCCCTCCATATTTATTAACAAACTCTCTGGGATCTGG
>JADMLD010000671.1:0-85000 GCA_017589585.1 Phylloscopus whistleri | reverse complement strand
GCCTGAAGCTTCAGCTTTCATATTTTCAGATTCTGTGCTGCTTGGGTGCAGTTCTGAGCCTCACATTAAGTGCTGGCGAGCTCTCTGCACAGAGCAGGGGCACAAAACAAATCCTGTTCCTGCTGCACCCCAAGCACAGCTGGGACAAGTGTTCAGCCCCAAAGCACAAACAGCGGGGGCTGGAGGGAGAAAACAAGAAGGGTGGGACTGCTTCACCTGGGGCTGGGACTGGGCAATGAAACCCCAATGTGCAAATGGGCCAAAAATTATAAAAATGTAAGATCTTGTGACCGTTTGGGCATTTTGTGACCATTTTGGGTCCACCTTGGGTGCAGCTCTGGCCAGGCTCTTGTCCTGCCCAAGGTGCATCCTGGAGACCTTTAAATAAATATCTACTTTATTCTCCAGCTCTGTCCAGTCTCTGTTTCAGGTCAGCCCTCCCAAGGTATCAGATGGAGCAGCAGAAACCCAAGCTCTGGGGAGGGAGCCCTGTCCAGCCCGGGGACCGAGGCACAACCTCCCCTGCCAGGACACAAAATGGGCTCGGGGGAAGCTGCTGGGCTGGATGCATCTGAGGGACTTTCTGCAGGATTATTTTGATTATTTCGAGTGGCAAAGGCGTGCTGGGGGCGGGGTGAGGCGCAGGCACAGCTCGGAGCACCGGGCAGAGCCTCCTCCAGCTCGGGCTGCAGATGCAAAGGAGGGCAGCAAAGGTCTGATGATCAAACGGGGAGAAAATGACTGACAACACGGAGCCCGCTCAAAGGAACTAATGGAATAATTAGTTCCAAAAAGACTAAAAAAGACTGAAGAATTCATGATGTCATAAAAAAGCAGAGCTACTTAAATTGGATTAGAAAATAAAAATGACACGAACATTGTAAATATTCACAGATCACATCATTGACGTGTAATGTGCCGTTAAATGATGTCAAATTAAAGGGGAAATTACATGTGTAAGAACTAGGAAGAATAAAGGGAAGACATTTTAAAGATGCACAGTCCTTCAAGTGAAAATCCCTCTCGTATATCAGGGACTGATCACGGCGGGGATGGGGAGACTATGAGGGGAGAATAAAATAAAATATGGGAAAGAAAACAGAGGGTGAAAACATCTCAATCGAAGGCGGTGGTGAAAGGCTGTTAACTCTGGAGTGCTTGGCCAGGTGCTCCCATGTAGCCACGGTTTGTGACAGCCTTGTTTTGATTTCAGAAAATTCTTTCCCAGGGACACTTGTGGTAAACAAGGATGTTATTGTAAAATATCATATTTTTCTACATTCTTTCCCAGAGGAGGGAATTTGCTTGATGGCCCCTTGGTGTGACCAATGGGCCCAAGGATCCCAGCTCTTAGGTGGGCTCGTTGTGAAAAGGTATAAAAGACAGGTGCTTCGATAATAAAGTGAGATTTTGAATCTTCAGCCTTCTGAGAGAGTCTGTGTCCTGATTTCGTGCTCTACAGCGACACTCCCATGCCCAGACCAGGCTCAATCTCTGCTTAAACCCGACTAAAATCACGCCTAACTGATCCCAACAGGCCAGCAGCCAAGTGTGGTGAGCCCTGAGTGGGGCACTCCGGAGCTCTGAATTGGGGTGCAATTACAATTACCACCAGGCAGGGATGGCACTGGTGAATCCACCCACGGGAAAAAAGCCTTCCCGGATCCCCTTCATCCCAGCCGGCACCCGGGGAGGCTGGCAGCCCCTCGGCCAGGCTGAGAGCTCATCTCGGCAGAGTTGTGGCAATTAATTTACCTCCAGCCTGCTCTTTCAAGTGAGCTGGGAGAGCAGGGAGGGGGCGGCTCCCCCCAGCCTCTCCCCCTTCCCTCGGCGTGCGATCGGAATCTGCTGTTCCAAAGGTGGCATTTCCAGCTCCCGAAAATACCTGCATAATAAAGGGTAAGAGCTGCTCTGCACACAGATATATGTACATATCTCTGCCTGCCTCGTGGGCCCTCCCGCCTCCCAACTCCGGGAGGTGTTAGCGACACCTCGGAGCTCCAGATTATCGGCATTATCTCACCCACCCCGCTGATAAGATGGGCTGATGCTGCTGCGGGAGCAGGAGCTGGCTCTGCTGCTCGGCAGCGCTGCCAGCCTGCTGCTGGCATTTCCTCAGCACCGGGGCCTTGGCCAGAGGAGGTTTCCAGTCCCTCCGGGGTTTGGAATGGGTTGGGTTGGAAGTGTCACACACCACACAAAGAAATGACACCCACACACTGAGGTGTCCGAGGAAAAAAGAGGCAGTTTATTTACAACTTCAATATTTATAGAATTCCAGCAGTGACTATGGATTGGAGGAAGAAAATCTTCCTCTCCAACCACACTGGGCAACCCAACAGTCCATCAGCATCTCCTCCTTGTGAGAAGAATGTAAAGATGGGCAGACAGTTACAGTAACAAGAAAATTGTTGATGTAAAATCGTGTCTGACTCCATTGCAAAAGGCAAACACAGAAGGCTGAAATAGAACTTTGGAAAAACTCCTTAAAAAGACAGAGGAGAACAGCAAAAACCCAGACAACAGTTCCCATTCCTTTCCCCAGGAGGGACTTCTCCTTGCTGTCCCTCTGCTCTGACCAATGTGATTGAAGAAGTTTGTCTTTCTTTCACCCCTTGGGCTGTTCTCTGTAGAACAGCATAAAAGGGAAGAAATTCCCAGAAATAAACAGAGTCACTGTCAGCCTTCTTGTCCCACATGACACAAAGAACCAACACTCACACTCCGACATGTCCAAGGCAGACAAGAGGCAGTTTATTTACAGTTTCAACATTTATAGAATTCCAGCAGTGACCGTGGATTGGAGGAAGAAAATCTTCCTCTCCAACCACACTGGGCAACCCAACAGCCCATCAGCATCTCCTCCTTGTGAGAAGAATGCAAACATGGTCAGACAGTTACAATAACAAGAAAGTTGTTGATGTAAAATCGTGTCTGACTCCATTGCAAAAGGTGAACACAGAAGGCTGAAATGGAACTTTAGAAAAACTCCTTAAAGAGACAGAGGAGAACAGCAAAACCCCAGACAACATGGAAGGATCCTAAAGCCCATCCCAACCCACGCCCTGCCATGGGCAGGGACAGCTCCCACTACCCCAGGGTGCTCCAAGCCCCGTCCAGCCTGGCCTTGGGCACTCCAGGGAGCCCAGGATGTCTCCGGGCAGAGAGAGCATTCAGGCTGAGCACACATTCACCATCCTGCTGAGGTGACCACGCAGTTTGGGCTGAATCCCCCTTCAGATGCCGGTGCTGGAGGGGATGGAGCGCTGGGCACTGTCAGGAAGGCCCTGGCACATCCCAGCACGGCTCACGATGGAATTACCAGTGTCTGCCCCCAGTTCAGACAGAAATGTCAACACCTGCCCCGCTCGAAAAAATGCCAGGAGGTCCTTAATGATCCCCACGTCAGCTCTGTCTGGGAGCCAAAAGAGGAATATTTACATCCCGGGGACTCTCACGCTCAAACACGCGGAAATGCAGAAAAATATGCGTGAGAAAAAGAGCAACCTTCTCTCTTTTTTCCTTCTCTGAAATCTCGGAATTGCAGCGCTTGAGCTGCTCAAGGCTCAAGACACCGAGGCTCTCGGCACCTCCCGTCCCCACCTGCAGCTCCTGGCTGGGGCAGGGACCCCGGGCTGGGGCAGGGACCCCGGGGCACGGAGCCTACCAGCTCATATTTAAGTCAAAGATACTTACATGAAAATACCTGAATGCAACAAGAAGGAAACTAATGCGAATGCAAACTAAGTCTCAAAGAGTATTGTAAAAATTCAAGTCTGATCTACCAGATCTGGATCAAACAAGACACAAGAAATATTTATTAATGTGGACACTTTTTGCAGACCGAATTAAAAAAAAATCTAAATATGCAGGGAATCACTGAAAATCTGATGTATACAAATCCGTAAGTACTTCAATAACTTTTATTTCGGAAATCAAAATCACTTATCTTGTTTCTCCGGATTCCTAGGGTGAGTCTGGAGAGCTGGGAGCACAGAGAGCAGATAAAACCCTCACCTCGCTCCCAAACCCCCCAAAAATGCCTCTCTTGGTCACTTCTGAGAGCAAATGCCCAGACGTGAGCAAGAGCAGGTAGGAAATGAGGGAGGAAGGCAGAGGGAGGGACAGCCCAGGACATTCAATAAATAAAACTCCTGGATGTCTGAGCCGGCCAGGCCCTGCCCGAGGTGGGGGGACGATGTCTCCTTGTCATTTATGCAACTCCAGCCCCCAGCCGGCAGTCGTGGGGCTGTCTGAGCCCCGGGAGCAAACACGAGCGCTCCGAGGTCTTCATTTGTGCAATGGCATTTCCGCGCTGGCCGCGGGGAGCGGCTGGGTGCGCTGGCATTGTCTCTCCAACAATCTGAAAATTACGCCGATAATTATCTCTCGGAGGTGCTTTCCGGCCCCCATTGTTCCGTGAGTCTCGGCTCAAGGGAATGTCTCACCCCTTTGTTCCTCTGGCTCCTCACTTGTCCCAAGCTCACCCATGGAAAAGGGTTCCCAAACCCAAAGGTATCACCGGGGAGAACTTTGCGGCCCTGACCCAAAATCTCTCGGTCAGGAGAAGCCCTGATCTACCAGGAGCTCTGCCGGGGCCCAGGATCCAATATATCACCGGGCTCCAGGAAAAATAGAGCCCAGCTAAATAACTTGGGAAATATTCCACTTGTAATGGCATTGCAGAGTCAATCAATTTAAACCTAATAAAGACGACGACAGACAATGAATAGAAAGTTCAAGGACTTTTCACCCAGGGCTTTGCTGTGGCTGGAAGTCAACCTGCTGGAGTCTGGGGGAGCCTCCAGACCCTGGGAGTCACCTCCAGGGATCAGGATCGAGAAAAAAAGGACACCTTCCATTTCAGGGAAGAGTGCTCTAAAAGCCCTGGAAAAGCAGTGAGAATTGGAACATTTTTGGAGGCAAGGACAAATTTTCACCCTTTTTTTTTTTCCAGCCATAACTCATCTTTTCATCCCCTGACTTCACCTGTGAGCTTCATCACGGGGCAGGACGGGGCATTTGGCTCGGCTTTGTGCTTCCACTGGCACTGGGAGGTCAATTAGCCATGCATCCCAGCCCGGGATTCATCCCTTTCTTACACGTTTATTTCCACAACTACTGTTTGTTCTTCCACAGCCCCTAGGAAAAGGAGCAGGGCAGGAGCGTGGGGTTGGTTTAAGAACCCGCAGCCGTGGAATCCATCAGTTTAAAAATCCACCTGTGTTTAAAAACAGGTGACAACTGGCCCCCCTCCCTGCTCAGGGTGACACCCTCCCCGGGACAGCAGGAGCAGAGGCTCCCGTGGAAATGCTGCTGTTTGCTGCCTTTGCTCCGAGCCTGGAGCGAGCTGCAGATTGCAATTGGGATTCAGTGCAAGCTGAGCTGGGAAGAGCGAGGTGGGAAAGCTGTGCTGCATCTCTTCCTGCCAGGTGCTAAGAGGATCCAGCCTCAGGATCCAGCAAAGCCCCCGTTCCAGCCGCTGGGATTGAAAAGCCAGCTCTGCTCCAGCTCCAGGAGCTCACAGGGATGGGAGTGCAGGTGCACAGGATGCCCAGAGGATGAGCTGGGACCATGGCAAAGGCCAAGAGCCCCACACAGCACAGCTCCTGTCCTGCCCAAGGTGCACCTTAAAGGCCTTTTAATAAATCTCTGCTTTATTCTCTCAGCTCTGTCCAGGCTCTGCTCCAGCTCAGCCTTCCCAAGGCATCACATCCAGCCCTTGGCCCTGCACAGACCCCCAGCAATCCCACCCTGGGCATCCCTGGAGCGCTGTCCAAGCTCTCCTGGAGCTCTGGCAGCCTTGGGGCTGTGCCCATTCCCTCTGGGGAGCCTGGGCAGTGCCCAGCACCCTCTGGGGGAAGAGCCTTTCCCTGAAATCCAATCTGAGCCTGTCCTGGCCCAGCTGCCTGGCTCCTGTCCCTGTCACAGAGCAGAGACTGGAGCTGTCCCTGTGCTTCCCCTCAGGAGGATGTTGAAGACCACCACGAGGTCTCCCCTCAGTCTCCTCCTTTCTTTGCTGAATGTAAAAGATTTGGATTCTCTAAACTCAGACCAGGCCCCTTGCTCCCCTCCGTGCTGCAAACTCAGTCCCAGAATTTAATGCCCACTCAGATCAAATACTGCTGCCTGGAGGAATAAATTTCACCAGAATTTAAGCATTCACTGCTACATCAGCAGCTAAGGAGGCCGTATTCCTTTTAATTCTGGATTCCTCACGCTAGATTGAAAGAGCAGACATCTGACAGCTTGCTCACCACACTGAGGTGACTGGGAGCACTGGGAGCACTGGGAGCTCCAGGCTGCTGCTCCCTGAAGTTTATCTGGGAGCCAGATCCAAACAAAGGCTGCAACAGGAGCCAGCTGTTGACACTCTGCGTCAGGAGCTGCATATTAAATGATTCATCAAATGCTGTGTCACAACCTGGACAAAGTCCTTAAAACACAGGGCCCTCCTCCCTTCCTTTTGTTTTTTAAGCAGCAAAGAATATCTGGATAAAGCTGCACTTGCTGGAAGAGCCTTCCTTTCCAGAAACCACTCCCCGTTGGATGCAAATATTCCACCAGAATCGTTATTAGGGAAAAGGCCAGCCAGCGAATTTCAGCAAAGAGTGCTGAAATAAATGAGCAAAAAAAAATCATTATTTATCCAGTGTGAAATTCAGTCAATAGGACTGGAATAAAAAATAAATAGATAGATAGATAGATAGATAGGTAGATAGATAGATAGATGAATGAAATGCACCCAGGACATTTTGGGGAAAATGAAATAAATAAACAAACAAACAAATAAATAAATGAAATTAAATGAAATGCACCCAGGGCATTTTGGGGAAGATGAAATAATAGATGGGTAAATAATTTCCCTGGCTGCCGTGGAACGGTGAGGTGTTATTGTAACCTGCCTTGTGTGCCCCGTGTAAAGCACTGTAAATGATGATTTGAAATTATCATGTTAGATTAGGTTTTCTGCAGCTTAATATATTGTAATGTAATATAATTGCTCAATGCAAATGAGCTCCTGTACAGCTTTGGCAGGGGGCTGTTCTGGAGCCCAGCGTTTTACACATTACGGGGAAGAGCGGGTTATTAAGGAAGAAATTATAACGAAGCTAAATTTAGTTGGGAGCCAAGATCCCGTCACTGCACGGCGCTGCCAGTGCCAGGAGGTGTCTCAGGGAGCTCTGACACCAAGGCTGGGGCACCTCGAGCAGCTCCACACACACCTGCTCAGGTAAGAGCTCCCTCCCCGCCAGTGCTGATGTTGGTCTGGTTACCTGGAAGTCAAGGAATGCTGTAAAGTCACTGATGTGGCTCCAGATCCCGAATGCCAAACGCCCTTTCCAAATTAAATCATCCAGAGCTGGCTGTGTTCCCACACTGCTCCCATGGAGGGAGGTTTGGGATCACGGCACATTGCCACTGCAGGACCCAGGGGGACATGGAGGTGACACAAGAGTCAAAAGCAATAAAATGAGTCTCCACGCCCTCCAGAGGCAGCCACAGAACCCTGGAATCGTTAGGGCTGGAAGGAGCCTCTGGATCACCCCCCCTGCCAAGGCAGGGCCACCCAGAGCAGGTGACACAGAAACACATCTCAGGATGCCCCAGAGACAGAGACCCCCATGGGCACCCTGGGGGTCTGTTCCAGCCTCAGAACTCCCTGTGTCCTATTTTATGACTCCTTGTCCTGTCACTGGGCACCACTGGAAAGGCTCTGGCACCATCCTGTGCCAGCTCTTGGAGTTATTTGTGTGGACTGACGAGATCCCCTCTCAGCCTGCCCTCCCCTGGATCCAACCACCCCTGGTGCCGGTGACCCCGCGACCCGCCCGTCAGGCAGAGCTCTCCCTCCTCGTTTCCATCCCCCAGGCACAAAAAAAACCAACAAGAGTTGCTGGTAGACGTGCCAGGAGAATGCACTTCCTAAATAATACATTGCCTTGTAAATTGTCCACCCAACTGTAAATTCCAGAAGAAAAATTAAGATGTGTTTTTCCAGCCGGCTCGGCGCGGCGCCGGCTCGGCATCCCCGCGTCCCCCCAAAAGCGCAGGCACTGAGGGGTTGGGTCCAGAGCAGGAAAAACCTGCTCCCAAGCAATTCATTATTAATGCCAGAATATTCTTGCTAAACAGTCCTGATTATTTCACAAGAAAGAGGTCAAGGTATTGGAGAAAGGGATTTAATCAAATAAACTCTCAATCTCTCTCCAAATAGCATTTTCATCCGGCTGCATGTAAATTCATCAGCTGACTCGCCTCCCGATGCCCAGGCAAGGTTAATCTGCTATGACTGTTAAAACTTCTCGGAGACGCCTCTGGAATAACGATTTGCACCGGGATGAGCCCTGCCAGGCACCCCAAACTCTTTGCCCACCCTGTTCCTCAAAGTTTGGCTGTAGCCACGGTTTGTGCCTGCCACGTTTTGATTTCGGAAAATTATTTTCCCAGGGACACTTGTGGTAAACAAGTGCATGCTATTGTAAACTATCTTATTTTTCTACATTCTTTCCCAGAGGAGAGAATTTGCTTGATGGCCCCTTGGTGTGACCAATGGGCCCAAGGATCCCAGCTCTTAGGTGGGCTCGTTGTGAAAAGGTATAAAAGACAGGTGCTTTGATAATAAAGTGAGATTTTGAATCTTCAGCCTTCTGAGAGAGTCTGTGTCCTGATTTCGTGCTCTACAGTGACATTTGGCCCACCAGCAGAGCCAGAGCTGAACCCCCTCTGGGGCTGCACCCCACAAAGAGCTCCTGGTTTCTGCTCAGCTCTCTGGGTTTTGATGGCCCCACACAGCTCGTTCCAAGCTGCCCCACAGAGAATATCCTGCCCTGGGCAGAGGGGGAATCATGGATTTCAAGGAATATTTCCTACATCACTCCTGCTGGAAAACAAAGCAGTGAGGGCACAGAGACAGAGAGGACGTGGAATTTCTCTGAGTTCAATATTGCCCTGCTTTGCTTAAATAAGGAGCCAAGGAATTTATCCCAGCCGTATCCCAAGGTGAATTTCGTGGCAAACACTAATAATCCCTCCTGGCCACTCCGCACTTATTAGGCAAACCCTGCCTCCTGGCAGTGCAAATCTACGTGTGTTTTTAAAAAGGATCTTTGTGAACTTCGTGTTTAAACACAGGATTATGATATAGCTGTAAACTGCACCTTGGGTCAGAAATGGAGAACGGCAATTTGGGGGTTTGTCTTAAAAAAAAAATAAAATAAAATAAAATCCCAAATGCCTTTTGATCCGGAGCTAAAAAGGAAACAGAAATACAGCAGGCAGGCAGGATTATTCTCATCCCTGTTTTTTGCTGTCTTCACTCTAAGCCTGGCCACGGATTCTCTGCATTTGGTGGAATATTCTGCAGATATCTTGGTGCAGGCAGGTCGGGTTTCTGAGGAGATGTTCCTGAGAAGCCTCCCCAGCCTCCCACGCCGGCCCAGCAGTCCCCAGGCAAGCCCAGGCACACCTTCCTCTCATTTTATTCCTCCTAAAGGCCACTCTAATTTATTTGTGCTACGCACAGCCCCGGCTCCTGGATCCCCCACGCCCTGCTGCCGCGAGGAGTCTCAGACAACATTCCCTGCTGAAAAATCCGGGAGCGTTCCCGCAATCCACCGTCTCCATCCCTCCACCAGGAGCCGGCAGCTGCGAGCCCTGCCTCACCCGGGAGGGAGGTGTTGTGATGCTGCTGCTCCGTGCCCCCGGTGCTCCCCGCACCTCTCGGGAAGCTCAGACACCATTTTACATGAGGATGCTTTCTAAAAAGCCCGGTGTAACTGTCTAATTAAGAGCGGAGTGATTGGCTGGTTCATGGACTCTGTGACAGTTCTGACAAATACACATATTGGCACAGCCCTAACCTCACTTCACAGTTTGCAACACAAAGATGGTATTTCCAGAAATGTGCAGAACACTCTGATACAAAGCTTCACCTTGTCTAGTGCTATTCCATTTAATTTTTTATTAACTGCCTGAACATATGCCATTCTAGGAGAGGGTAATAGTTACAAAATGTCAGCAGAAACATTTAAACTGCTCAAATGTAAATGATTTTATAAATTTGTAATGAAAGGTAATTGTCATGTGGGAAAAGTAACAGAAAAAACAGATATGTGTAAATGTAAAACTGGCAAAAAATACGTCTGACTGGTCGAAGGCAGCAAAACCTAAGCGTGTTTTAATGACCACTGTAAGGAGTATTTAAATAAAATTAGCTTCATGAGCAGAAAATGTGAATTCTATAATATTTTATTTTCTAACATTAGCAAAGTTCATAATAATGAAAAGACCTCATGGAACTTTAATGCGCCCAAATTCATTAAAACAGCAGGACATTAAGATTCCTCACCTCATTTTAAAAAACAAATAAATCAAGTCAGATAACATAAATACAAAAGCCGGCGCCAGGCAGAGCCCGGCTTTAAAAGACCAACATCGGAGCACGCTCAGTTTCTTTACTTTCCGCTAAAATGAGAAACAATTTGGTGATTAATCCCTTCAGCGATGCCGTGCTGGGTCAGTGCTCCCCGAGATGTCAGCCAGGAGAAGACTCGGGCGGCAGAGGGGGGAGTTTTGTTGTTTTATATTTTTTTTTTTTTTTTTTTTTTCCCCTCCCTCAGCCACCACCACAGAGCAACCACCTCCCAGTCAGGTTTGCGGGCAACCATCTTTAAATGCTTGAGCTGCTCCGCGTGGCCACGACAAGATTTGCAATTCCCCACGTTTATTTACACGCCATCACCCCAAGTAGACATCAGCTGGCGGTGGCGTGGTCGCGGCTGACCCCGGGGTAGCGGCTGTCTCTGCCGATCGCGCCGCGGCTGCACCCCGGCCGCCCGCCCCGGCTGCGTGCACGCTGCGCCGCGCCGCAATAAAATTAGCAGAAGCTTGTCAGGGGACATTTTCTACTTTGGCGCTGACGGGCGCTTGGGCGAAGCTCTCCGCGGAGAGGGAGGCTCCCGCGCTCGGCACCCCGCGTAGGCCGCCTCGCTTCCCCCTCCCTGCGTCAGGGGATAAAAAAAAAAACACCCCAAAAAACAACGACCCCTCGAAATTACAGCTGGGTTTTATTTATATTGTCGGGTTTTTTTATTGTTGTTTTTCCTTCATCCGGCCCTGCCCAAGCCTGGGCACGCAGGACGAGTCGCTGAGCCAGAAATGAATCCGTCCTGTTCCGAAGGCGGCAGCTGAAGGGAGGAAAGGCCCTTTCTGCAGCCTGTGGAGGATGCACAAACTGCCTGGTACCTGCAGCCCCACGTCAGAGCTCACCTGCCACCCCGCTGCCCCCCTCCAGCCCTGGAGCCACGTTAATTTTTTTTTTTAAGGGCTTCGGCAAATAAACGAAAGAAAACGCTCGTTTGTTTCGGAATCGGGAGCCCGGGGAGGCTAACGCGGTAAATAGGGGAAATTTACCGTCTGTAATGGGAACATTTTTAAATAAAACCACCTAATATGTTTAGTAATCTACACCAATGTGATTTTATTACCTATTCGGCGCAGTTCTTACATCAAACAGCCTCAGAAGCCCCGGGATCATTTTATATTCGCTGGAAGACAGAAAGGAATCCAAAACCTAGTTAAATAAATTGTTCATTTATTCCTTTCCTTTTATGCACCAAGATCTACATGTGGTCATTAATTATAAAGAGACTATTATAGCACCATATTTTCATTCAATACGATGTCCTGGTATATATCAAAGAAGTCCCATAATTAAAACAGAAGGGCCACAATGACAATTAAAATTACAATCTATATGGGGAAAGAAAGTACAGTTCTGCAATTTTTCACCCTGTCACTGTCAGCACCGGGGGATATTCCAGTCACGTCTCTTGTAAAGCAGCCTAAATTCTTCTTCACCAATGCAACCTCAAAAGCATTATCAGCACCTAAGCAAAAGCCTATGCAAGTATAATTTAATACCAAGCCACAGTTTGCAAGTAATAGCGTATAAAGTGATATTTAAGTGGTGTTTTAAGCACACTTCTGATGGCTACAGCCGCCTTTTACTGGTAAATGCGTTTTCCTTTGAGTAGTGATTATGAGTCCTGGGTGAAGAGGTCCTGTGTGCAGGTCTGCCTGTAAGCCTTACTTCCAGCTGCCAATCTTTACTTCACAGTGAAGAAAAAGCCACACAGCACCTTGTTCTTACTCTTGTAGGCTGTCATCCCCTGAGCCTGATAACTGCAAAATCATTTCCACATAACACTTCCCCTGCTTCTGCCTCTTAAACCTCGAGACCTACACATTGTGCGCGCCAGCCCGGCACCCCCGGGCGCTCGGCCCCCCAGCCCCGGCCTCTCCCCCCCCTACCCCCGGCCCATTTTTAACACTTATCCCAGTAAATATCTGCATTAATGGAGTGGGGGGGCCCCCGCCGCCGCAATATGTGTGTTGGCTACAATTTATTGTCTATAAAAGTCAGGAGCGGTGAGTTATTGCGGCTCAAACTGTGTTTTTCTTGATAATAACTCCGAAGCGAGCGCTGGCACGTGAAGCATGCGACGGAGACGGGGAAGGTTTTGTATAATAAAACGGTGACATGGTCATTTTTCCCCCGGTTTTGCATTACGCAGGCACACTCATGCATGGTGCTTTTTAAATTCTTATTATACGGGAGGTCGGGGGGTCGGATGTCAGGAAGTACTGTTAATTTCACGGGGTTAGGGGAAAGTAAATTCACAGGGAATACAGATCACTTAGCACGGGAAAGCAGCTCCCCTGAAGTTTGGGCTTTCCATTCGTTAGCCAATATCCTTCGGCTGGCCATCCGTCGAGGCCGGGGTGACACGGCGGGGCCGGCGGGACGCGGCGCGGGGCCGGGGCCGCCGCAGCACCCGCGGCTCCAGGCAGCCGGAACCGAGCCCGGCGCTGCTGCCATTTGGGCTGGAGACGCTGGAATTGCACGGGGAGCGGGCGAGATGGCTTAAAGTTCAAGCTGACAAGGGAGGTGAAATATCTTCCTGTCTCCGTCGGGCGGGAAGGGAGAATCCTGCAGCTTCCCAGAGTCTCTTAAAGCGCTTCCCAATATATCATCTCGGGCTGAGAGATGGGACTGGCACGCCGGCTTTGGCTCGCTATAGGATGCTCTGATGGATCATTTTTTACTCTATTTTTTTTTTCTTTTTGCTGTTGATGTTTCAAGGTTTGGTTTGGGTTTTTGGGTTTTTTTGTTCGTTTTTTTTTTTCCCTCTCTCAGTGGCAAAATAAAATCGTGGAAAGCGGAAGAGAATTGAGAGGATCTTGGTTTTACAAATAACAGGGGAGTGGTGATGAAACGTGGTGATGAAACAGGGTGATGGAGCTGCTCTTTTGGCAAGATAAATTCAGGAGCTACTTTGCTTTTATTTAAAAAAAATAAAAAAGCCATTCGCTGGATAAGCCCCACCATCTTCACATGCTATTTAAAGTAATAAACAATTAAAAAATGCAAGGGTCTGTTCAGCCAAAGGTGTTAAAGGCCTTGCCATTGCCTCTACTGGAAGTTCAACTCAAGAGTGCCGTAAGGCCCATGCTCTACATCCATGTGTGACGTGGAAGAAAGGGAAAAATGCAATAAAACAAACCCCAGAGCCCCTGAATTTACTCCAATGACCACAAGAGCCATTTCAGGAGACAGACGGGATTATTCCCCACGAGGAATGTGCCAGGCCCACGCTGGGCCGGGGCTGGGTTTCTGCCTTGGTGTCTTTTGCGAGATTCCTCTGAGTCAAAAGCCAGCCCAGGCTCAGCTGCCCCCTCGTAATTAGATTTTAATGAGTCAGGCTGGGTGTTTGTGTTTTGGCAGCGGGTTAATGGTGTTAACATTTCCCTGCTCACAACTGGCCCCGGCAGGGCAGAGCCGCCGGCTGAACTTGCCCCTCTGGAGCTGGATGGGGCCGGGGAGGGGCATTCCCCAAAGCCTGCTCCTGCTCCAGGGGGATACAGCGGCTCTGGGGGAACATTTTCAACCCATGGACCCCGTGGGGTTTGGGGTTTGGGGTTTGCCCAGCCTCTCCCTTCCCCTGCACCCACAGACGCCAACGCCGAGCCCGGCGCCGTCGCTCTCTCCCAAACCAAGGCTCGCCCAGGCAGGCACAGCAAACACACATAGATTATAGATTGTGTGGGTATTTTATTAAAGATGCATTATTAACTTTGCAGTGGTGTATTTCACTAGCTGCCTGCCATAATTAAAAACTTTTCTCTGCAATCCCCTCTTCCTGCGAGGAGCCTGTTGCCTGAAGATTTAATCCTTCATTACCAGTTAAAACAAAATCACCAATTAGGCACATGAACACGTCCGTATTAATCTCATTAAGGTGATGGCACCAAATAAATTGGAACTATTTTTGTGCTTTTACTGTGTTCCTATGGCTTTATCAGGCCCTGTGGTCATATACAAAGACCTTGCAGCTCAGTCATTTAGAGTCATTCGGTTGTGGACTAAATGTGGCATTACCATCTATGGCTGAAAATTGCTTTCAGCTTTTAAACTGCACTGACTAGTCTGTAGTTAATCTTAGATCATTCACTTGCAAAATTAAATGAGCCAGAACGATGGTCGTCTTTTTTTTTTTTTTTTTTTTTTTTTTTTTTTTTTTTTTGTGAAATAATACATCACAAAAACACTTATTTGCCCTGCCCAAAAGAGAGATCAAATTCATTTAAAATCCCATAAAGCGGAGTTGTGAATTTTTAATTTTATTTAGGGGCGCCGGAATGGAGGGGGAGCTATCTTTGCCCAGCACACCACGGCGATAAATTTACATACAGAACATAGTTTGATGCCTAACCAACCTTTAATCTACCTTTGATGTATACTCCTCCTTCAGCCGGGCGTCACGTGAGGCACCTTATTAATGCAAATGTAAGAAGGATTGTTTGGGATCTCTGATGTAATTAGCCATAAACCACGTTTAAAAGGAAAGGGGGGAAAAAAAAAAAGCACTTCCTTTGTCACCGCGGCTGAGCGCGGAGGTGCACGTGGAGACGGAGATCGCAGAATCAAAGAGCCTTTAAGGGCACCGAGTCCAAGGCGGTGATGCTCCAAAAAGAGCCGCAAGCACGAACCCGGGGCAGGGCTCTGGTCCCCGGCCTCCTGCTTTCCTGGAGCTCGGATTATCCCTCCGGCTCCATCAGTATTCCAGCAGAAAAAAAAAAAAAAAAAAAAAAAAAACAACAAAAAAAAAAAAAAAAAAAAAAAAAAAACCAACAAAAAAACCCAAAAAAACCACCAAAAAAAAAAACCACCAAAAAAACCAAACCAAAACAAAAAACCAAACAAAAAACGCAAACAAACAAACAAACAAACAAACAACAAAAAAAACCCCCAAAAACCCCCCCAAAAACCAAACACCAAAAAAACCCAACAAAAGTGCAGCACAGCCTGCTTAGTTCTTAACTTCCCGAACAGCCCAAGTCAGGAAACAATCCCTTCCTGATCCTGCCGCCGGTGAAACCCGAGACAACTTTGCATTTTCAATTAATATTCAGGCCACCTTCTCCAAGTTCCCCTCCGAGCCTGCTCCTGCCCTGCCGCAGCACCGCGGCTGCTGTCTGCGCTTGGCACCGTTATTACTGTCATTATTATTATGATTATTCCTGTGCTGCAAATAACACCCGGCCAGAAGGACGGGGCTGGCAGGGGCTCTCTCAGCTGGCACAGCCGCCGGGGTGGGCTGGAAAAGGGGCCGAGGGTGCCCAGGGAGGCTCACCCGGCTCCGGGGTGAGGCCGCTCTGTCACGGCTCCCCGGGCTCCGGGCAGCATCGGAATAAATCAATAAATAAGGGACGAACCACGCAGCCGGGTCGGGAACGGCCGGGACGCACAGCCGGGGATGGGGATGACACCAGCGGAGCCCGGGCCGCGGTCGGGGCTGGATTCCCGGGGGGATAATTCATTCGGGGATAATTCATTCCTGTCGGTGCCAGGGGCACAGCCCGGCCCGCTGTGGAGCGGCTTGGCAGCCCCAGGAGCTCTGCTGCTGCCGCCCGGCCTCACCCCAGCTCCGGCTTTTATCGGGATCTGCTACCCGATATCGCGATTGTGCCACGGCCGCGCCTCTCCGGGGAAAGGAGAACAAACCCGGCCCAGCCCCGCCGCGTTCGTTCCCTTCTGCATCGCTCGGGCGCTGCCTCCACAAAGTTTAACCGTGCGGAGGGGCCGGGGAGCGGCAGAGCCGGGGCAGAACCGGGACAGAGCCGGGGCAGAACCGGGCACAGCCGGGCAGAACTGGGCAGAACCGGGGCAGAGCCGGGCACAGCCGGGCAGAGCCGGGGCAGAACCGGGGCAGAACCGGGGCAGAACCGGGCAGAGCCGGGCAGAGCCGGGGCAGAACCGGGGCAGAACCGGGGCAGAACCGGGGCAGAACCGGGCAGAGCCGGGCAGAGCCTGGCAGAACCGGGCAGAGCCGGGGCAGAGCCGGGGCAGAACCGGGACAGAACCGGGCAGAACCGGGGCAGAACCGGGGCAGAGCTGGGGCAGAGCCGGGGCAGAACCGGGCAGAGCCGGGACAGAACCGGGCACAGCCGGGGCAGAACCGGGGCAGAACCGGGCACAGCCAGGGCAGAACCGGGGCAGAACCAGGCACAGCCGGGCAGAACCGGGACAGAACCGGGCACAGCCGGGGCAGAACCGGGGCAGAACCGGGCACAGCTGGGCAGAGTCAGGGTAGAACCGGGGCAGAACCGGGCACAGCCGAGGCAGAGCTGGGGCAGAACCAGGCACAGCCGGGCACAACTGGGCAGAACCGGGGCAGAACCGGGCAGAACCGGGGCAGAGCTGGGGCAGAGCCGGGCACAGCCGGGGCAGAACCGGGCACAACTGGGCAGAACCGGGCACAGCCGGGCCAGGGTGGCACTACGGGGCAGGATGGCACAGCCGGGCACTGCCGGGGCACGGTGGCACAGCCGGGGCACGGTGGCACAGCCGGGGCACGGTGGCACAGCCGGACACAGCCGGGCGCTCCCCGCTCGCTGCCGCCGGAGCCGCCGCCGTTGCGGAGCGGAGGATGCTGCTCCATCTCCGGCCCTGGCCGCGGCGGAGCGGCCCCGCGCTGCCGAGCAGCTCCGGCAGGAGCCATCGGGAAACAAAGATTAAGGACGGATCGCTCAGTAATTTGTAACCGTGATTCCCGCCCCCTCCCCGCCAAGAAACCAAAGTTTACTCCAATCACTCTCTCGCAGCAAGGATATCTAGGAATGATAAATTTTTATATGCATGGAATAATATTCTAAGATAAAGCTGCTATTCTCATAAAAATATATTTGGCCGGTAGTTTTTACTCTTCAGAAAAAAAAAAAAATCTGCATATTTTGTTTATTCTGGAAAATATTCTCTTTTTTTTTTAATAGCCTGAACCAAATAATTTCTCATTTTTACAGGCTTCACTTCACTTTTCTCACAGTGAATAAATTGCAACTTATTTCCATGAAATTCGCAGATGACACAGATCTTTATTTTGCATAAAGGCATAGAGAAGTGTCTAATATCTTCAATATTCATCCGCTAAGTGGACATTTGCATTGGGTTAGCAGGGAGAAGGAGCCCCGGCCCTCCCGCGGTGACAGCTGTACGGAGGGATGACATCTGACAGCTGTGACAGTGCTGACGGGAGGCTGGGATGGCTCCCGCATCCCTGATCCAATTACGGCACACATCCCTCTGACAGGGCCGGCAGCCGCTCCCGCCCGGGAGGACACGATCGATCTCTTGTCAGAGCCCCGCGCTCCGCTGCCCGAGCCGCGGCAGCCGCCGGGGCCGGCCCGGCCGGCAGGTGCGGCCGGATGGGCACGGGGGAGCGGCCCCGGAGCTGCGGTACCACCCCGACCTGCCATGGTGTCACCGTGCCCTGGCATGGGGACAGCCTGGCCGTGCCACCCTGCCCTGCCGCGGTGCCACCCTGCCCTGGATGGGGACAGCTTTGCTGTGTCACCCTGCCCTGCCATGGGGACAGCCCGGCCATGTCACCCTGCCCTGGCATGGTGTCACCCTGCCCTGGCATGGTGTCACCCTGCCCTGCTGCGGTGCCACCCTGCCCTGGATGGGGACAGCTGTTCTGTGTCACCCTGCCCTGCCATGGGGACAGCTCGGCCATGTCACCCTGCCCTGCCATGGGGACAGCCCGTCTGCGCCACCCTGCCCTGGCATGGTGTCACCCTGCCCTGCTGCGGTGCCACCCTGCCCTGGATGCGGACAACCCGGCCGTGCCACCCTGACCTGCCACCCTGACCTGGATGGGGACAGCTGTGCTGTGTCACCCTGCCCTGCCACCTTGCCCTGGAATGGGGACAGCTCTGCCATGTCAGCCCTGCCATGTCCCCTGCCATGGGGACAGTCTGGCCGTGCCACCCTGCCCTGGCATGGGGACAGCCAGTCCTGGCACAGGGACAGCTCTGCCATGTCACCCTGCCATGGCACAGTGTCACCTTGCCCTGACACAGGGACAGCTCTGCTGTGTCACCCTGTCCTGGCACAGGGACAGCCAGTTGTGCCACCCAGCTCTGACACAGGGACAGCTCTGCCATGTCACCCTGCCCTGCCACAGTGTCACCCTGCTCTGGCATAGGGACAGCCCGGCCATGTCACCCTGCCCTGCCACAGTGTCACCCTGCCCTGGCATAGGGACAGCCCGGCCATGTCACCCTGCCCTGGCAGAGTGCCACCCTGCCCTGGCACAGGAAAAGGCCGCTGCCATCAGCGTGGCCGGGCCAGCAGGGCAGTGGCAGCTGCCAAAAACACCAGAGCCCAAAAGCACAGAGTGACCCTGGGGTGCCCTGCACTGCCAGCAGGAGGTACAGAGCCTGGGCCTCATCCTCCTCATCCTCATCCTCATCCTCATCCTCATCCTCATCCTCCTCTTCATCCTCATCATCCTCCTCATCCTCCTCATCCTCCTCATCCTCCTCATCATCCTCATCCTCATCCCCATCCCTGTCCCCATCCTCTTCATCATCCTCATCCCCATCCCCATCCTCCTCATCCTCCTCATCCTCCTCATCCTCATCCCCATCCTCATCCTCACCGTCATCATCCTCCTCCTCCTCCTCCTCCTCCTCCTCCCCATCCCCATGCCCATCCTCCCCACACCCAGGCAGGGCAGTGCTGAGCCCGACCTCCTCATGGAACGTTCAGTGATCAGAGCCAGGCCAAAGCAGCCCCCACCCCCAGGGCACACCCCGCACCTGGCTGAGGGTTTGTGCCTCCCTGTCAGTAACACCACCCCGTGTTTGGGGTTATCCTGTCCCTCACAAGGGTTTCTGTAAGATCTCCCACAGCTCAAAGCAGAATTGTTTTTACAGAGCCTTGTCCTGCCCCTGCTCTCTCCGCAGGACACTCCGGGTCAGTGCCAGCACCCTCCTACATCCCAGAGCAGGCAGAGATGGGCATTTCAACCTGCTCCAGAGGGGCTGCCTGGGAACAGCAGGACAGAGGAGACCCAGGAGCCTGTGGACACTCCAGAGCAGTTTGACCAAACCAGAGGCAAGAGCAGAAAAACTCCCTGTCACAGCACAACACAAATGAACAACACTCACGCACTGGGATGTCCAAGGGAAAAAAAGGGGCAATTTATTTAGAGACCTCAAAATTTATAGAATTCCAGCAGTGACCGTGGATTGGAGGAAGAAAATCTTCCTCTCCAACCACACTGGGCAACCCAACAGTCCATCAACAGCCTCCTCCTTGTGAGAAGAATGCAAACATGGTGAGAGGGTTACAATAACAAGAAAGTTGTTGATGTAAAATCGTGTCTGACTCCACTGCAAAAGGCAAACACAGAATGCTGAAATAGAACTTTAGAAAAACTCCTTAAAGAGACAGAGGAGAACAGCAAAAACCCAAATAACACCCTGTCCCACACCACACAAAGAAATGACACTCAAACACTGAGATGTCCAAGGCAGAAAAGAGGCAGTTTATTTATAAACTTTAATGTTTATAGAATTCCAGCGGTGACCATGGATTGGAGGAAGAAAATCTTCCTCTCCAACCACACTGGTCAGCCCAACAGTCCATCAACATCTCCTCCTGATGAGAAGAATGCAAACATGAAAAACCAATAACAACAGATTGTTTATGTGAAAATCCATGAGAAACTCCATCACACAAAGTAAATCCTCAGAAGGCTGTAGGAACTTCAGAAAACCAGAGAAGAACAGGGCAACAACTCCCTGGGAGCACCAAGGGACCTTCCCAGGTGGAGGTGCTGCACTGCCAGGGCGAGGGGAGCCACAAACACCACGGCAGCATGGGCTGGGGCTCTCCAAAAGCATCAGAAAACCACAGAGTGCAGCTTTTCTTCTCCAACAACCCCTGGCAGCCCATCCTCCCTCCCTGCCTGCCTGGCTGCTCCACCTCAGCCTGCTGGGGCAGCGATTTCAACCTCCAGCCTCTCTCTGCTCAGGCAGAGCCCAGCAGCAGCCCCACGCTGCCAGCTAGATGTCATTATAAACAAAGTTATTGATCACCTCCCCTCCAGCTGCACTGGAACCTGCAGACAAACTGTGACTTGCTCCCGTGCTATGGTTTTATTGATCAGAGCAATCCAGCTGCCAGTGCTTTCTGGAGAGTACAAAAAATTAATAATAATAAAAATAATAACAAAAAAAAAGCACCCAGCCTGGCTACGTGTTCTCTTTGCTCACACACGGAACAGAACACAATTTTTAAGGCTGAGAGACAAGCTTTAATTTTTTTTCGCCCTCTTCCAAAATCCTTTGATAATAAAATAAGTATTTAGTTGTATTTCAACGAAGTATTCCAGTCTGCCAGCTTTGGGATGAGACTGCAACCATCTCCCAGCACTCTGTGTCCAAATTCTCCTGTGGGGCTGTGGCCATCAATGGTTCATTAAAAAAAAAAAAAAAAAAAAAAAAAACACAAACAAACAAAAAAAAACCACAAAAAAACCCCACAAAAAACCAAAACCAAAACCAACCAACCAACCAAAAAAAACCAAAAAATCAAACAAAAAAACCACACAACAAAACAAACAAAAAACCCAAAAAAATCCCCCCAAAAAACCCCAACCAACCAAAAAACCCCAACCAACCAAACAAAAAACCACAAAAAACCAAACCAAACAAAAAAAAAAAAACCAAAAAAAAAACCAAAAAAACCCCAAACAAACACAAAAACAAAAACAAAAGACCCCCACCAAAAAAACAAACCAACCAATTTTATCAGTTCTATTTCATTAAGTTCAGGGCTCCCTGGAAAGCAAGGTGTCACTTTAGTTGCTGCTTCAAACCCAAACATTTGGTTACAGTTACACAAATGCAAATTCGACTGTGGCTGCTCAAATGCCAACTTTGGGTCCATGCCCCAGCCAGGTTGTTCCATGGAATTTCCTGAGCTTGGAGCCATAAATTCACCGAATAAAGTTTTTTCTGAGAATAAAAACTCCCTGCCAGAGCTCATTTACTCCCGGGAGTGATGCTCAGTGCCAGGATAAACACCGGGGAAATGCACAAATGCAGGGAGAGGACAGGAAAAACTCTGCTCTGTGTTCATCAGGAAGGGTGGCAAAATGTGCAGGCAGGAATTTAAAATGCAAATGGCTTCAGAAATGCTTTGGAAATGCAGTTCACACCTCGCAGGGGAAGCAGTCGGGGCTGCTCGCTGCTGTTTGGGTTTTGGTGGGTGGTTTTTGATGCTTTCTGACACGGTTTGACTCGGCACAAAACTATTCCGAGGTAGAAATTGTTGCTTTGGCAGCCTCCCAGAGGGAGGGGGTCTGTCCTGCTCGTCACCAGTGCTGAGCAGAGCTGCTGGAATATCACATGAAATGGAAAAAAAACCAAAAAACAACCCTCTAGAGCTTTCTTTGGTATTTTCTTAAATAAAAACAGGAGTTAAGGTTTACACCTGAGTTGCTGAAGTGTCACCTAAGGCAGGAGTGACACACATGGAGCACTGGGGATGAGAACAGAGAGATCCCACCCTGTGCAGAAATCAGGGAGAGCACGGAGGCCAAGCCCTGACTCAATAAAACCACTCCAAATCAATGAAACCATTGCCCTGAATGTTCTACACCTGGAATGGCACCTTTGGTTTGAATTCCCTGATGGCTGGAGCTCTCCTGGGCAGGGAAGTGCCAGGGAAGGCCCTCAGATGACAGCAGAGCAGCAGGACGGGCTGTTATCCCAGATCCAGGATCCTCACTGCCAGCACACTGCCTGCTCCTCATCTGCAGGGAAAAAACCTGAATAATCCCATTTACAGCCACTGAGCAGGGCAGCAATGGTCACAGGTGGGCTCGGTGAGGAAGAGGAGGGGAAAAAGCATCTCCAGGAGCAGGGGCAGGCAGCAGAGGCTTTAGTGTAACCTCATTGTGGTAGGGTGACTTTATGCTGCTTGTATCCCCAGTTGTCTGTTCTGTTTGTGCTGTACATTCAGTTCTGTACCTCTAAAACTCGTTCTGGGAGTGAAGAGGAGAAAGAAGCAGCACAGTTTGTTTTGAGAAAACTGCCTGACTCCCACACCGCCTGGCTGTGGCCTTGGTCTGAGGCACAGACAGCGCTGGGACAGAGATCTCCTGTGCTTTTAGTTAGTTTTACCTAGCTAGGGCAGAGAAGACTCCCTGGACTGTTTTTTTTCTTTTACTTGGGACTGTTTCAATCTGCTCAGGACTGACAAACCCAGAGGAGCAGCGAGGGCTGGCACCTGCAGCCTGCGGGGCCTGGTGAGAGCCTGAGTGAGCTGAGCTACACCCACAGCAAGGACTGTCTCTCTTTGCCATCTCTCTTCCTTGGGCAGAAGTTTTATTGTTTCATATTATTAATTCTTTGCGCTTGTGGGCATTTTGTTTGTTAAATAAATCGTTTTTTCCACTTTTCTCCGAGGAAGTTCTTTTCCCGGACCGGCTGTGGGGAGGGGCCGTTTGGGTTTGCTTTTCCAGAGGAATCCCTTTCGGTGTTTTCTCCCAAATTTGCCCTAAACCAGGACACTCATTAATTCGGCCTGGATTGCAGCCACTCTGTGATTGTGATACTCTTTAATGGTAACTCTGAGTTGTTGGCACTCAGGGATGTGCTGAGCCCAGCCCGGGCTCCTTCCCCTGCCCCAGGACGGGTTTGGATCTCCCCTGCCGGGCAGAGCTCAGCCCCGGGTGGCAGCAGGAAGGGCAGGGGGGTAAATCCTGCCCAAGAGACAGCTCAGGGATCCCAGGGCACACGGGAAAAAAAAGGGGAAAAAAGGAGGAAAAAAAGTGGAGCAGGAGGAGGGGCTGTGTGGGGGATGAGTAGAGGTGAAACCACCCCTGAAAATTCAGGAAATGAAGAAAAAGAAGGAAATTTGGGAAAAAAAAAAAAAGGGGGGGGGGGGGGATCAGAAAAAAATCAGAAAAATGAAATCAGAAAAAATAAAATCAGAAAAATAAAATCAGAAAAATAAAATCAGGAAAAAAGGAGGAAAAAATTGGGGGAAAAAAATCAGAAAAAAATCAGAAAAAAATTCAGAAAAATAAAATCAGGAAAAAAGGAGGAAAAAATTGGGGAAAAAAATCAGAAAAAAATTCAGAAAAATAAAATCAGGAAAAAAGGAGGAAAAAATCGGGGAAAAATCAGAAAAAAATCAGAAAAAAAATCGGAAAAATAAAATCAGAAAAATAAAATCAGAAAAATAAATTCAGGAAAAAAGGAGGAAAAAATTGGGGAAAAAAATCAGAAAAAAATTCAGAAAAATAAAATCAGGAAAAAAGGAGGAAAAAATTGGGGAAAAATCAGAAAAAAATCAGAAAAAAAATCAGAAAAAAAAAATCAGAAAAATAAAATCAGAAAAATAAAATCAGAAAAAAAAAGGAGGAAAAAATTGGGGAAAAAGATCAGAAAAAAATCAGGAAAAAAAAATCAGAAAAATTAGAGAAAAATGGAAAAACATCTGGGCAGCTCAGGTCCTGGGGCTACAGGAGCTCCGGGGAGGAAGAGGAGTCCCCTCCCAGAAGGAAAGAGGCTGACCCAGCTCGGCTGCCTCCAGCCAACCTGGATTGCACTGGAATTCAGCTCTGGAGATTCAGCCCAGCCTGCTGAGCTCCTCGGGAGGAGCCCAGGTGCAAAGGAACAGCTCAGGGGAGCTCAGGGTGGGCAGCAGCAGGAATTTCCCCATGGAAAGGGGGCTCAGGGATTGGAAGTGCCCAGGGAGGTTTGGGGCGCCCATCCCTGGAGGTGTCCCAGGAACTCCTGGAGGTGGCACTTGGGGACAAGGTGGGCATGGGGCACAGCTGGGACTCCATGACCTTGGAGCTCTTTTCCAACCTCATTTCTGGGTGCTGAGCAGCAGAATCCCAAAGGCTTTTCCCAGCAGGGAACATCCATCCCACCCAGCCCCAGCAGCAGAGGTGTCCCTGCCCCAGCCCCTTCTGGCACAGAGAACATTTCCTGCTCCCCCACAGCTCCAAACCCCTCCCAGCAGCAACAGAAAAGGAGCCCTGGGAGTCCTGAAAATCCCATTTTTGCACATTGGGGGGAAAATCCTTCCTGGCAAGGGAGCTCAGGGATTGGACGTGCCCAGGGAGGTTTGGGGTGCCCATCCCTGGGGGTGTCCCAGGAACTCCTGGAGGTGGCACTTGGGGACAAGGTGGGGATCTCTCTCAGCTTTTCCCTTTGTGGATTGGAATTGGGAGCAGGAGGTGCTTGCAAAACCTTCCTGCAAATTTAGTCTGACCCTACAAAAATGCACTTTCCTTAGAAAACCAACTTATCCCATCCCTGGAGGTGTCCCAGGAGCTCTTGGAGGTGGCACTTGGGGACAAGGTGGGACTGGGCACAGTGGATTTGGCCTCGGGGATCCTGGGATTTTGCTGCTCCCACAGCAGCCTGGGGACACCAGGACACCTCCCCAGCTCTCAGGAGCTGCTCAGTTCAAGTTTCCTCCACCACGTTCTCCTGGACTGGAGAAATTGGCAGTTAAAACCCAGTCCAGACCAGGCTGGATAAATACCTCGGGTCTGAATTAATCTGCAACGTTTGTTAGAAATGAAGGTCAGGACTTGAATTGGCAGCAATTAGAATCATTGATATTTTCATGGTAGCAGCCTCCTGTTGCTGATTATCAACTTCCATGGTGCTGACACCTCAAAAGTTGGCCCCTCTGACCCTGCTGGGGTTCAGCTGTGGGCTCTGTAATGCTGAGAATATGTTCCTGCATTACTTTTTGCAAGCCAGAGGAAAAACTGTACCAGAAAACATCACGGAGAGAAAAATCTGTATGCAGAAATATATATTTTTGCATATTTTAATTGAATACTGTGGCCAAGTAAAATAGTGATTGGGATTCTGCCTTCCCCAACCTTTGCCTCCACGCCTAATGCAATTTATTAATGGTGTTCTGACCTGTGGAGGGACTAACTGGGAGAGCAACTTCCAGCACAAACTTCTGGGAATGAGCTGGCCAGTATTCAGCTTTTATGGAAAGAGAGGCCAGAGGGCTGATCTGGAAAGAAGGATCATTGCCTGAGATCCCTTCAAACAGGGAGTTAGGGTGGTCAGAGGAGGAAAATCCAAGGGATCCTTGGTTAAAGGCATCCTTTGGTGCTTCTGCCAGCACAGAGAAGAGACATCCTTCATCACTGCTGACAAATGTGCAGATCCCCTGAACACAGCACGCACAAAAACCCCACAGAACACAGGAAACAGGGGTGGGCAGAGCATCACCTCAGGGATTCACATCCCAGGGAGCCAATTCCTGTCTGCTTCCCCCCAAATAACTGCAGGATCCTGGAAGAATTCAGGCTGGAAGGGACCTCTGCAGGTCACCTGGTCCAAGCCCCAAACGAGGCTGAAACCAGGGCTGGAAAATGGCCTGCAAACCCAAAAACACTACCTCATTTCAGCCCAGCTCAGCAGAAGGGTGGAGAACAAAACCCAGTTTGGTGGATAACAAATCCCATCCCAGCCTTTCTGTGGTTTAGGAGCCTCCTTGTCCCTCCAGGCTGGTGGATGTGCTCCTGGGGGGAGCAGCTTCATCCATCCTGCAACCTCCAGCCCCTCCCTGAGCAGCTCAGCCTCCCAAATTTATCACAGCCAGGGCCCCGTGGCTCTGCAGCCCCAAAAATCCTGCTGGGCAGGGGATGCAGAGCCAGAGGCACCTCAGTGAATCTCCACAGCCCTGTCCCCTGCAGGGGAGCTGCAGCTGGGTGGGTTCTGTGCACAGCACTTTCCCCACGGCCTAAAAATCACCTAAAAATCACCTAAAAACCAAAACAGAGCCACGGAGGAAGCGGGGATTTTCCATCCTCTGGATGCCCAGGAAAATGATGGAATGGTGTAACCTTATTTTTTCTCGCTAATACACCTCAACTCTGACCTTCCTGAAAAGCAGGACCTCCTGGGTAATATGGTAATTTAATGTGAGTGCTTATATGCTGATTTCTATGGAGTGGGCTGGCTGGGTGAAATACGACGTGGTTTACTTTTAAATAGAGCTCAGCTGAGACCTCAAAGGGAACTGGAAACAGGCTTCCAATGGAGAGAGATAAATGCCTAATTTACTGTCCCACTTAATCCAGAGCTTTTTCCTTAAGTCATTATCTCCCATCCCTCATTATTGTGGCAGCAGAGCCATGAGAGACACGTGCAGCCAGACCCTGATTGGAGCACTTCTGTTTACAGTGGCCACAATTTATCATTCAAACAACTGCAGAGCCCAGCCACGAGGGGAAATACTAAAAATAAACAGGGTAAAGCCTGGAAGGGCCTGCTCCAGCTCAGAGGGGCCTTTACCTGGAGAGCACCACACACCAGTGCAGCTGGGAAATCTGCTGCCCAGAGCATCACTCACACACCAATGGGGGTTGTGGAGAGGACAGGAGGAATTTGAGATGAGGCTGCATTAAAATCCCTGAGGCCACCTGGGCTTCTCCACTCTCTGGCACTGAAGGGAAGCCCGGCCAGACGAGGAGTTCAGGTGCCCCAACACTCCAAGTGTGCACATAAATTAAAATAATCTCAAATAATAATAAAAGAAATATTTAAAAGTCAGTTTGGATGGCCTCAGGGCCACAGTAAGTGGGCTGTGATGTGTCCTTTCCCCTTGGGATTCACTGGGCACAGGGAGATTTTGGTACAGCAGCACAGGCCCCATAGATCTCCCCTCAACACAACTTCATTCACACCCTCAAAATTCCATCGCTTTACATATGCCAGAGGAGGACAAAAAATTTTAAAAAAGAGGCACAACTCCATCTCCAAATGGCTTTTCAAGATGCCAGGTTGGAGGCACGGAGGGTTTGAAATGTCTGGAGGTGCCCCGGGGGGAGCTCCCTGGGGTGGGATCCCCTCCACGGAACAGCAGCAGACTCGGGATGGCACCGCCTGAACCTGCAAACGAGCCCGTTAATTCCCTGCAAATGTCCCATTAATTATTACTCTTTATCAGCCCCACTCTTGGTGTCAGATGCACGGGTCCGGGGCTACTTCAGAACAGATGTTGCCAGAGAAGTGGAGTGTAAATATTTACGGGTTAAAAGGAGAGACTCTGGAATTTGGAGATCTCTCCTGAGGCTCCTCAGCCCGCCTCAGCCCGTCCTTCTCTCCGGGCTTGTTTTGCAGACAGACAAACGCTTTGCATGCACGTGTACCCACTGCCACTTGCAAATTCGGCTCCTCCAGCTCAAAAAAATCAAATATTCAACACATGCAGAGCTAGAACAGAAAATACTGCTTTCCAGAAAGAGTTCTGCTCTTTATTTTCCGAGAGTCTGGCATCTCGTTCCCTTCTCTGCTGCTTTTTTTGCACCATGCAGGCACTTGGCACCTTCCAAAATCAGCCCCAAATGCCTGAGTGGGAGGATGGAAACTGAGGATCTCTCCAGGGTCTCTCACTTGGCTGGAGAGCTGCAGGTCATGAAATCCCAAAGCAGCAGGAGAATTCTTCCTCCTGTCCTCAGAGAGGAGGAATCCCAGCCTGCTGGGAGATTTGGGTGAAATTCCTGCCTGTGAGGGGCTGGGATGGAATTCCCAGAGCAGCTGTGGCTGCCCCTGCATCCCTGGCAGTGCCCCAGGCCAGGCTGGACAGGGTTTGGAGCAGCCTGGGGCAGTGGGAGGTGTCCCTGCCATGGGTTTTAGGTTTTAAGGTCCTTTCCAACCCAAACCATTCCCTGATCCCACACGACAAACCATCCCTGCTGCCTGTGCAGGGAGGGAGAAAAGTTTCAAAGTTAGGTAACAACTAAAAAAACCCAAAATACTGAAGTAGTTTAATAATTCTAGCAAATATTTCAGCTCCAAGAAACAGAGAAATCACACCCAAGCATTTTATTCTAGCTTCTACTCTGTCTCACTTCTCTCAGGTTTTCACTGATTTGGGGGAAGAAAAAAAAAACCAGATTTGGGGGAAGAAAAAAATCCACACACAACAGAAACACTCTCCCACTGACTTTGCTCCTTGGGATATCAATTATTATTTAATATTAATTTTCTAATGAATCCAAGAAAAATCATTAAGTCTCCTCAAATTAAAGCTAAAATTTAAATTGAACTTAAAATCAAAATCCAGCTTTTGTCAGAACAGTGTATGAGGGGTACCCAAAGAACAGGGTCAGAAGATGCACCCAAGCTCCCTCTGCTATGCTGCCCCACCTCCTGTGGGAAAGCTCAGATACTTTAAATTGGTGACTTAATCTGTAGGGTTTCACAGCAGGAAAATGCAGGGTTTTACCTTTTTTACCCTTGAGAGAGGGAAATCTGCAATCCAGGAACACTGGAGGTGCTTCCAGTGCATCAGAGCAAGCACAAACAAGGGCTGTGGGCACGGAGAGCAGGGCAGGAGCTACACCACTCTCTGCATTTATTATCACGGGGCTTTGAAGGCAGGAGATTTGCAATATTTGCAACTTGGAGGCCTTCAGCTCCCACCCCTGCAGAAAAGAGGAAGGATGAGAGAGGCAGGGCGGGCAGTGGAGGGGCTCTGTGACATTTGCAGTTCATTACAGCAACACTCCAAGAGTTTCTGGGCACTGCAAAGCTGCAGAGTGCAGAGGCTCTCACTGAAACCTCCTCCAGCACCTGCCACAACGCTGACAAAAATCTGCTCGTTCAGAGAGGAATTTAAAATCCTGAAAGGTTCCTCAGGGTGAGCCAAGTTCCCTGCAGGCCAGGTTTGGGCAGCCTGAACATCAGAAGCAGAGCACTGCTCCAGCTGCTCCATCTCCTTCCCGAGCTCAGGAAGCCACCTCTGGGGTCCCTCCCTGGGCAGCACCGAGGCCACAGAGACCCTCAGTGGGCAACAAGCCCAAAGCTCCCTCTGATCCCTTCAGTTTTATCTCCATGGGTTTCAGGTTCTGTGCTGCCCAGGGTGCAGCTCTCAGCCTCACACTCAGGGTCACTCAGCTCTGCACAGAGCAGGGACACCAAACAAATCCTGTTCCTGCTGCACCCCAAGCACAGCTGGGACAAGTGTTCAGCCCCAAAGCACAAACAGCGGGGGCTGGAGGGAGAAAACAAGAAGGGTGGGACTGCATCACCTGGGGCTGGGACTGGGCAATGAAACCCCAATGTGCAAATGGGCCAGAACTGAGCAAAGGGTGAGACCTCCTGACCGGGGGTTCATTTTGTGTCCATTTTGTGACCATTCTGTGACCATTCTGTGTTCATTTTGGGTCCATTTTGTGTCCATTTTGTGACCATTTGGGGTCCATTTTTGATACACTCCCCCTCTGCCCCCTGGGCTCCTGTGGCTGGCTCAGGCTCCTTGAGGGGCTTTGGAGGAATATCTCAGGGGACAGGGTAAAAGATTCCAAAAGAGGATCTCACCCCCTGGGATCAGTCCAGGGCTTTATTCTCAAGGGGTTCCAGGGGAGAAAGAGAAAGAACAAGGAAGAACAGGACTTTATCTGGTCTCTGCTCAGGAGAGAGAGCTGGACCTGAGCCAATAGGGCCAAGATAGGAAGGAAGGGTCAAACTCCATGGTCACAGGCTTTAGGGGTTCTCTGGGTGAAAAATCATTGACCAGAGGAATACAACACAATTTGTGTCTATTCTGTGACCATTTTGTGCCCATTTTGTGTCCATTTTGTGTCCATTTTGTGTCCATTTTGTGACCATTTTGGGTCGACCTTGGGTGTAGGCCTGCCCAGGCCCTGTCCTGCCCAAGGTGCACCCTAAATCCCTTTCAATCAATCTCTGCTTTATTCTCCAGCTCTGCCCAGACCCTGCTCCACCTCAGCCCTCCCAAGGTATCAAGACCTGGATCCATATCCCACCAGGAGGGATTCACCTCCTCTGGAAAAACCTTGTGACCAGGCAGACATTTTGTGACCATTTTGTGACCATTTTGTGACCATTTTGGGTCCATTCTGTGACCATGTTGTGACCATTTTGTGACCGTTTTGTGACCATTTTGTGACCATTCTGTGACCATTCTGTGACCATTTTGGGTCCACCTTGGGTGTAGGCCTGCCCAGGCCCTGTCCTGCCCAAGGTGCACCCCAAATCCCTTTCAATAAATCTCTGCTTTATTCTCCAGCTCTGCCCAGTCCCTGCTCCAGCTCAGCCCTGCCAAGGCATCACCTCCAAGGAGCCCCCAACACATTGACCAGGTGGAATTGATAATCAAACAATTGATCAGGTTTAATCATCCCCGTTCCTGGAGGCCGCCGGGCAGCTCGGCCGCTGCGTCGGGGCGGCGTCGGGCGGTGATTAAATGAATAAATATCCGGCCTGGCTCTGAATGACCTATCCTGGGGGACAAGGGCCATTATTCACCCGGCATAATGCACCTCAAGGAACGCCACGGAATTAATCAGAGCCCTGCAAAACCTGACATCTGGGCAGAGATTAAAAGAATCGGGGCTGTTTATCCTAAAAGAGGAGCGCTTTTCGGGGAGGACATGATAACAATTTTCAAGTGTGGCGACAGCCCTAGCGAAGACGGAAGGGAAATCAGATTTTTTTTAAGTTTGTGGTGGATTGTGGGGGGGGGAGAAAAGGGATTTAAATTGCCATGAGAGAGATGCAGAGGAGAAAAAAAAACACCAAAAAAAAAACCAAACAAAAAAAAAAAAAATCAAACCAAAAAAATCCCCCCAAAAACCAAAAAAAAAACCCCAAACCAAAAAAAAAAAAAAAAACCACCCAAAAAAAACCACCAAAAAACCCCAAAAAACCACAAAACAACAACAACAACAACAACAACAACAAAAAACCCAACAAAACCAAAAATACCAAAAAAACAAACAAACAAAAAAACCACCCAAAAACCAACATGGGAGAGTTAAGCACTGGATTAAGTTCCTCGGGAATTTCTAGGAGTGGGGAGTGGGGCATGTCCAGCCCATCAGCAGGAGCTGGGCCCCCACGACATCCCCTGGTGCTTTTCCAGCCAGGTTTTCCTGTGAGCCACACAGAAGCTCACTCTATTGGAGAGGAGTAGAATGTCTTGCTAATTGAATGTCAAAGCAATTAAAGTGGGTATAGACTTCTCTCAACATTATCTTGACTTGATAAAATAAAGTTGTTTTGACAACGCTCGCTGACAATTCCTGATTTTCAAGCGCAGCGATTTTTCTCCAGGCAAGACACGGAAAAGGCTGAGACTTTGGAGTGAATCTTCCCGAGATATGCAGAGCCATTATTCTCAGGGTAAGCCTATTAGACAGAACTAATGGGCGATTTTCAAGGGATTGCCGCGATCACAGCCACCTGTACCTGGAGCTGTTTCCCTCCCACCTCCCCACCAGCGCTGCACACAAAACACCCCCGATGCTCTTTAGCAGCTTTGCCTTCCAGACACGCCCCGAGTTCCAGGTCCTGCCCTGGGGATCAGCCCTGAACACCGGCATTCAAACCCCTCTTCAGCTGTTCGTGTTTTACAGACACTTGTATTTTAACCTGTTTGCATAAACAGAGAAAAAAAAATCAATAAATATAATTTTGTCAGTACTCCTTGCATTTTCTCCTTTCCCATCATGCCCTCTCCAGACCCATCCCAAAGCTCCTGCTCACCCCGGTGCTGTGGGTCATGCTTGGAGAGTGAGCTCAGGAGGGTTGGTCTTGACCTGGGGAAACTCCAGCAATGCAATGACAAAAGAGAAGAAACTCAAACTACCCCTGCTCATCCAGGAAAATGAGGAATTCCTTGTGGACCAGCTCAGCTTCATTCCCACTGCAGCCCGTGGCCAGGAGCAGACACACAAGCCTTGAGCAAAGCTCACCTCCAGCAGCTCTCCTCCAAAAACGGGACTGTTTGATGTGCAGGGAATTCCTGAGCTGCTGCACCAACCCCCAGCTCATCAACAAACTTGCTCAGCTGCCCTTTGAGCCAGGGGAGACACAGCTTGGAACCACAGAATCACTTGGGCTGGAAAATCCCCCTAAAACCACTGAATGCAAGGCCAGCACAGCCCAGGCCACCGGGGCGGTTTTTAACACACCCTGCAAAGAAAAGGTGTTTAAAATCTCAAAACTTGTCCTCCCAAAGGCAGAAATCTGAACTGAAAGTCTGAGAGCAGGCTTTCCCAACAGGTACCAATTTGTCTGACACAGGATGGGAAGTGTTTGGGCAGTAACTCACGAGGAGTAATTGGGCAGTTGTGTTAAGCAGGGGCATTGATGAATTCTGTGAGCAATCTTTGACCTTTGCAAATTCTATTTCCAGAGCTCTGGGCTCACACCTTTCCCCAGCATGGCCTGGGCAAGAGGAAAAAATAAATGCTTTTATTTATTGTCGTGTTTCTTTGCTGTCATTTGTATAAGTGCCCTGCTCCAGGCAGCTCTCTCTTTTCCAACAGCTGCACTCAGCAGCTCCAGGACCCGAGGCAGTGAAACTGGGGCTGCTCCAGCCCTGGAAGGGCCCAAGGCCAGCTTGGACAGGGCTTGGAGCAGCCTGGGACAGTGGGAGGTGTCCCTGCCCAGGGCAGGGGTGGCACTGGGTGGGATTTAAGGTCCCTTCCAACACAAGTCAGTCTGGGATTGCCAAAAAAGCTCATCCAAGACATGGCTGCATTCCTGCCTTGCTCTTCCTCAGGCTCCCATCACAACCTAAAAATGGGTTCCAGTGGTGGAACACTGTCCCACAGTGTCACCAGTGTCACTCAGTGCCACTGAAAGCACCAGGGACACTCATTTGGTGGGAAAACACAGCTGGACATGGCAAGGATGTGGGACTGAGGGGAGGAGATGGGAGAATGAGGAACCATCCAGAGACACCCTCAGTTCTGCAGTGGCTGCTGGGGATGTCACCAGCGTCACTCACACAACCCTGAACACCCGGCAAAGAAAAAAAAGATCAACTGGATTTGGGAGATCTACTTAGAAACCAAATATTTTATGCTTTTTAAAGTGTGAGACCACACATGGCCACTCACAGCCTTTCTGCTTCTGTGCCTTGGACCAGGTATTGCTGAATACAACCCAAGATTAAAAAAAAACCACCCAAAACAAAAAAACTCCAACCAAACAAAAAACCAGTGAACAAAAACTCCCCACAAATCAAACCCACAGGAAGCACCAACCCAAGTGTAACCTCCATCCCCCTGAAACCAAACTGAAACAAGGCAGGGGTCTCTCAGTTCCTCTCTCTGATAAGAGCAGAGATAACACCAACTGTACCTCACAAGTTTTGGAGCACCACTGATGCATGAACTGAATTACTGCTGCTCCAGAGGAATAACACGCCTTCAAAATGCAAGCACAGGGCTGGGAAAAGCAGGCAGAGTGAAGGGAGAGCAGCAACCAGAGGCTGCTGTGCCCACCCCAGTAGGGCTCTCTGCACCCTCCCCTCTCCCAGTTTGCACCAGTTCCTGCTGCTTTTCTGCTTTTCCCCCCTTTCTCCTCTCCCTGTGGCCACTGTGGCTCCTGCCAGCCGTGGGTGAGCTGCTGCAGGAGCCAGCAGCCAGCTCAGCCTGGGGATGTGCTGTCCCCGGAACACCCCCCCCAAATATTCCCAAATATTCCCAAATATTCCCAAAATATTCCCAAAATATTCCCAAATATTCACATCTCCCGAGGGGCTCTGTGGCACCTGAGCTTAGGGGGTCTGTCTGACAATCCAAAACCAACAATTCAAGGGCAATTTATAGTAAAAATAATTCAAAATTTATAACAGCACCCAAGACATGATTTTCTTTCCCCTGATCCTGTTTTCCCAGGGATGTCTGCTTCTCGTTTCTGAGCCCTCCAAAGTGGCACTGCTGAGCACACGGTGCCAGGTGTCCCTGCCCACGGATGGGGTGGGAATCAGATGATCTCCAAGGACCCTTCCACCCCAGGCCATCCTGCATTTCCCTGATTCCCATGGACACCCCAACCCAAGTTTGTTCCCGGCTCCATCCAACTCCACCAAGACTCAGCCACGCCCTGGCGCTGTTAAAAATCACAAGGACACAGACTCTGACTTCAGAAGGTGTTGTTTGGGTTTTTGCTGTTCTCCTCTGTCTTTTTAAGGAGTTTTTCAAAGTTTTGTTTTTAGCTTTTTGTGTTTACTTTTTGTAATGGAGTCAGATACAATTTTATATAAATAACTTTTTTGTTATTGTAACCATCTCACCATGTTTGCATTCTTTTCGTAAGGAGGAGACTGTTGATGGGCTGTTGGGTTGCCCAGTGTGGTTGGAGAGGAAGATTTTCTTCCTCCAATCCACGGTCACTGCTGGAATTCTATAAATGTTGAAGCTGTAAATAAACTGCCCCTTTTTACCTTGGACACTGCAAGGTGTGAGTGTTGGTTCTTTGTGTCATGTGGGACAAGAAGGCTGACAGTGACTCTGTTTATTTCTGGGAATTTCTTCCCTTTTATACCATTCTACAGAGAACAGCCCAAGGGGTGGAACAAAGACAAACTTCTTCAATGACATTGGTCAGAGCAGAGGGACAGCAAGGAGAAGTCCCTCCCAGGGAAAGGAATGCAAACTGTTGTCTGGGTTTTGCTGTTCTCCTCTCTCTCGTTAAGGAGTTTTTCTAAAGTTCTATTTCAGCATTCTATGTTTACCTTTAGCAATGAAGTCAAATACAATTTTACACAAACAACTTTCTTGTTATTGTAACCATTAACCATCTTTACACTCTTCTCACAAGGAGGAGATGCTGATGGACTGTTGGGTTGCCCAGTGTGGTTGGAGAGGAAGATTTTCTTCCTCCAATCCACGGTCACTGCTGGAATTCTATAAATATTGAAGTTGTAAATAAACTGCCTTTTGTCTGCCTTGGACATCTCAGTGTGTGGGTGTCATTTCTTTGTGTCCTGTGTGACACCACTCCCAGGCTTCAGAAGGAAAAACAGGTGATGGGGCTGCTGGAGTTCAGTTTGTCTGGAAAACAAATGCACAGTTCCCCCCTCCTGCTGTGTCCTGCGCCCACCTTGAGCTCACAGTGGCACAGAGCATTCCCAGCAATCAGTCCTGTGCCAGTGTTTCACACTGGGGGGTGAAGCTGGAGCTGGGTGCCTGTCCTTCCCTGTGCCCAGGGTTTGCCTCAGCTGCAGCAGAGCCCGTTCTGGTGACAAATGGGAGCGTTCCCCACAGCCCTGGGACTGCTAATTACCTGTCTGGGGGGAGAGCAGGCGCCCCAAGGACGCCCACGCCCCAAGGACGCCCACTCCGAGTCACAGGCAGGAATTCTTTCCCTCCTGTGCATTCCTGGATTGCTCCCTCAGGCTGCTCGGGTTGTTGAGGAGAGGAGAGACCTTTCTGTGTTCCTCCCTGCTCGTGGCAGTAAATAAAGGAGCAGCTCAGCTGCACTGGGTTCCGGGCTGGCTGGGGCAGAAAATGGGTGGGAACCGACCTGAGTTTCTCTTCTGCAACAACAGTTCCTGAGGAACTGACATTTTCAGGAGGAGGTTTCACTTCTGAGGACGTGAAAATCTATTTTCCCCCTTTTGTTCTTGCAAATGGCTTTGAAAGGGGAGTGCAGGGACTGGAAGATGCCGGGATGGTTCCCGAGCCTCCTTGCAGAGCAGGGTTTGTCGGAGGGGTGAGCTGCAGCCCAGCTCTGCAGAGGGCTGGCCCTGCCCCACTGGGGCTGCTTTTGTCTCCGGAGGTTTTGCTGCCATCAGGGGTGGATCCAGTCCCTAAATCCTGGGATAACAGCACGGGCACTTTGCCACCTCTGCCTCCCAGGAGTCCTTGGCACAACCCCACTCTCTGGCTCTGTGGGGCTCGTGGGGGTCAGCTCTGTGGGCAGTGAAATGTTTTTAACTTCTCTGTGGGCCTCTCGTGGGGATTGCTGCCATAAATTCCCCTGAATTGTTCCTGCTGGGGTAGAGGAAGGTCCGTGATGGATGCAGAGCCTGCTGGAGATCCAGTAGAACACAGAAATATCCGAGTCCACAAATTCTGAGCTCCCAACCCACTGGGACTCGAATCTGACAAACTCCCAATCACACACGCCGTAGAAAATTTAATATTTAATAAAACATGTAATATTTAATAAAACCCATTCTCTGCCCTAAAATCCTGACTGGACACAGCCTTTTAGGAGGAGGTAAAAGTGAGGAAGTGTAGAAACACTTGCAGTGCAAAACAGCAGGCAGGACTCCAATTTCTTCTTTGCCACTGCAGAATGAGGAGAGTTTTCCCTCAAACTTGGAAAGGAACAAATTTGGAGCCCCCCAGTCAGGAGCAGCTTTTCTTTGGTTTTTTGGGTTTTTTTCTCCATGGAAAAGCTGGCAGCCTGTGAATGGAGGAGGTTTGTTCTGCTCCAGCAGAATTCCAGGAGTGCCTGGAGCTGCTGCAGAATTGTGGCTCCATTTCATTCTCCCCTTTCTGTCAGATGATCTGCTTTGTTTTCCACAATTTCTCTCATTCCCCAAAACGTTCTGTAGCAGTGTTAGATTTCTGATACGTGACACTGTGTTAATTTGTGGGTTTTTTCTCTGTAGGGAAGCCTTGATGAGAAATTATTGCAATTTGTGAAAGCTTTATTTGTGCTGCTGATGACTCAAAAGTTAGAAATGCTGCTCTGCTGTGATTACTGGCCTTAGAAAAAATGACACAAATGAAAGTGGGACTTTTTGATTCCAGCAGAAGGACTTTGTTCGAGGCAGAGAATAGAAGTATTTTTTATCATTAGCTCTCACTCATTTCAGAGGAGCTGGGCTTGTTAATAACTTCAAATGACACAATGAATCTGAAATATTAATCCACTTAGCGCTCTTCTAAGGACATGGATAAGCAAATGCCAAGCAAGAAGCCCTGGGAGCTTTGGGAAAGGAGGGAGTTAAAACCACAGAACTGGGGACAGATGAAGTAGACAAATACAGTGTTTTGTCTTTACCTGAATACAAGCCATGGCCAAAAGGAATCCGTGTGCATCCTGCAGGAAATGCTCAGCTGGGAAGGGTCACTCCAAAGCAGGATCCCCATCCCAGACCCCTGAATGGGACATGTTGGGAAGGCCACAGAAAAGCAGAGACCGAGGTGGGAAAGTGCTGGAAGTTTCTCTTTGTGCTTTACTTTTTTTTTTTTTTTTTCCCTTTTTTTAAGGAGTCTCAAAATGAATCTGGGAAAATTAGAAGGGGAATTTACATGGTATTTGAGGGATTTCCTTGGTTTTACAAATATTTTATCTTTTCTATTAAAAAAAAAGCCATTAGGAGGTGTGGAAGGGAGGAGAGAAAAGGTCAGGCTGTGCTCTCGTTTGCTCTGGTCTAAGTCCAGACCAACACCTTTAATATCAGCGGGGCCGCTCTGGATTTGTGGGAGAGCTGCTGGGCCAGCCTGGGGCTGCCTCCTGCAGCCTGCAGCCACAAAGGGTGGATGAGCTGGGGCTTTCTGCAGCCTGCAGCCACAGCTGTTGTCTGGGGTTTTGCCATTCTCCTCTGTCCCCTTTAAGGAGTTTGTAAAAGTCTCATTTTCAGCCTTCTGTGTTTTTGGAGTCAGATACACTTTGGTATAAACAAGCCATGTGTTATTGTAAAATCTAGCGATGTTTGCATTCTTTTCATAAGGAGGAGATGCTGATGGACTGTTGGGTTGCCCAGTGTGGTTGGAGAAGAAGATTTTCTTCCTCCAATCCACGGTCACTGCTGGAGTTGGATAAATGTCGATTCTGTAAATAAACTTTTCTTTTTTCCACCTGGGACATGGCAAGGTGTGGGTGTGAGCTCTTTATGTCGAAAGCGACAACAGCCTGGGCGAGGAGAGGCTGGGAAACAGCTCAAAATTTGGGGGTTTTCCAACGGAGAGAGGGGCAAACAGCCGGGGTTTCAGGTGGGGCTTGTAGCCCTGGTTTGTGCCTGAGATGTTTTGGTTTCTCTGAAACTCTTTTCCCAGAGAGTTTTCTGTCAACAAGAGACACTTTGTGTGTGACCTTTGTTTACTGTCACACAGGACACAAAGAAATGACACTCACACACTGAGGTGTCCAAGACAGAAAAGAGGCAGTTTATTTATAAACTTCAGCATTTATAGAATTCCAGCAGTGACCGTGGATTGGAGGAAGAAAATCTTCCTCTCCAACCACACTGGGCAACCCAACAGCCCATCAACATCTCCTCCTTGTGAGAAGAATGCAAACATGGTTAGATGGTTACAATAACAAAAAAGTTGTTTGTGTAAAATTGACTCCGCTGCAAAAGGTGAACACAAAAGGCTGAAATAGAACTTTGGAACAGAGGAGAACAGCAAAAACCCAGACAACTGAGCGGTTCTTTTCCTGCCCAGCTCACAGTCCCAGGGAAGCACCACCATGGCAGGAGCAGGGAATCAGCCCCAGTGCAGGAAGAGCAAAACAGCTGAGTGTCAAACCCCTGCCACGGAGAAAAACCCCGAGAAAATCTTCACAAGTGGATCCAAATGAATTCCCTTGGATTTACTCCCCCTTTGGCAATGCAAAATGGTGATACCAGAAGTCAACAGGGCTTAATTTTATTTCTGTCTTAATTCTGGAGCTACCTTTTCAATGCGCAGATAACAAAATCTAACATTTAAAAATTTTAGTATAAAATTATAAAATGAAAAGGAAATTGCCTCCAGAAGGGCAGGGCTTAGCCAGAGATTTTTTCAGGCAGATTCCAGGAGTGCTCCCAGCCCTACATTCACCTTCAGGGCACCTACACCCCTCCCTCAGCTCAACACAGCCCGCAAAACAGGAGATAAAACCCAGAGCTCCACAACTAGGCACTGGGGGAACCCCAGCAGAGCAGGGGATTTTTACAAATCAGTCAGTAAATGAACTAATAATATGGGAAAAACATATTAATTTCAGAATTTTTAATTAGTTTTTAATTAATTTGAATGAAAAAATCTCATTCTTAATGATGGTGCGGTTGTATTTATCCTGATTCATTCAGTACTTTTGGGTTCAAAGGGTGGCTACATGGAATTTTAAGTGTGAGAAGTAAAAGGATTAATACATTTCTATTGAGAAATGGAGAGCAAGTCCCCTTTTTGGGCACTTTGGTGAGTGCCTGCTGCCTCCTCTATCCAAAGTGTGTGTGGGAATATCCAACTATTTATAGCTGTGCACAACCAAAGGGGGAAAAAAATCCCCAGGAAGCAATAAAGAGCGGGCACAGGGCATTCCCAGATCCTCAATAACATCTCCAGCCTCAAGGATTCACCAGCAGGGCCCCAAGGCCTGCTCTGAGGCCGAGGGAAGCGGATCCCACCTCAGACAGGCGGGGTGAGCCTGGAACGGCGCTCGGCAGCTCCTGGATTCCTGCCAGCCCCGCGTGGGTCCCGTGTGCGGGGAGCCACCGCCGGGAGAGGGACACACAGGGCTCCCATGGGAGAGGGAAAGGGACACAGGAAATACGGGGAAGGGACATGGCACCCATGGGAAGGGGACACACAGGGTACCCACGGGGAAGGGAAAGGGACACAGGAAATACGGGGAAGGGACACAGTGCCCATGGGAAAGGGACACACAGGGTTCCCATGGGGAAGGGAAAGGGACACAGCAACTATGGGGAAGGGACATGGTACCCATGGGAAGGGAACACGGCAACCACGGGGAAGGGACACGGCAACCATGGAAAGAGACACGGTGCCCATGGGAAAGGGAAAGGGACACAGTGCCCATGGAAAGGGACATGGCAACCATGGGGAAGGGACACGGTGCCCATGGGAAAGGGACACGGTGCCCATGGAAAGGGACACGGTGCCCATGGGGAAGGGACACGGTGCCCATGGAAAGGGACACGGTGCCCATGGGGAAGGGACACGGTGCCCATGGGGAAGGGACATGGCAACCGCGGGAAAGGGACACGGCAACCACGGGAAGGGACACGGTGCCCATGGGAAAGGGACATGGCAACCATGGGAAAGGGACACAGTGCCCATGGAAAGGGACACAGCAACCACGGGGAAGGACATGGTGTCCATGGGAAAGGGACATGGTACCCACGGGAAAGGGACATGGTGCCCATGGGAGAGGGACACGGTGCCCACGGGAAAGGGACACGGTACCCATGGAAAAGGGACACGGTGCCCATGGGAAAGGAACACGGCAACCACAGGAAAGGGACACGGTACCCATGGAAAAGGGACATGGCCCCCACAGGAAAGGGAAAGAGACATGGCGCCCATGGAAAGGGACACGGCGCTGATGGGAAAGGGAAAGGGACATGGCACCCACGAGAAAGGGACAGGGACACGGTGCCCCACAGGAAAGGGACATGGCACTCATGGAAAAAGCATGGCACCCCAAGGGAAAAGGACATGGTACCCCAAGGGAAAGGGACAGGGACAGGGACATGGCACTCACGAAAGGGGAAAAAGCATGGCACCCCAAGGAAAAGGGACAGGGACACGGTGCCCCAAGGGAAAGGGACATGGAGCCCACGGGAAAGGGAAAATAATGAGGCACCCACAGAAAAGGAAAAGGACACAGTGCCCCAGGGGAAAGGGACAGGGACATGGCATCCCAAGGGAAAGGGACACGGTGCCCCAAGGGAAGGGGACAGGGACACGGCCCCCCTGGCGCCCCACAAAAGGGGGGGAGCCGCCCTCCCAGCCCGCCTGCCAGAGCCCCTCGCTGCCCCCGACACCATGGCAGGCAGCACAAACTGGAGTAATTACCAGAATTTCGTTTCCATTAACTAATAAACCCAGGAAAACAATTTGAGTATCTGAATGTCATTTTTCAAAGGAAAATAAACTGTAAACATTTGAATAACATCACAGCAGGGATAATATACCTAAGGAAACCTATTGAAATATGCTGGAGAATTCCTCCTCTTTCATCACATTAAAACTGCAATTGACTGTAAACCTCCTACCACTCTCCGCTGAGACTTTAATTGTAAAGATTCCTGTTACACATCATATTAGAATTTAGTTAAAATTGTAGAACACATTATTTCCAATCAGACAGCCAACCATCACTCACAAAGATTTTTAAAAAGGTGATTAATAATTCATCTCAGATAAGGAAAAGATCTATATTTATACCATCTTCTCAGCCACCATAAACTACCTGACAATTGTTCAGTAATGATGCCCAGTAAATTCTTTAAAATGGTAATTTGTCATTCTGTCACTTCATTTGTGACCTAAAATTCCTCACTTGAGGCATCATCAAATAAATTAATCACTTTCCAGGATCCATTTCTCTGTTCTGCACGTTATTATGCCCAGGCTCTCTTGTGTTTCTCTTCATTTACATATATTTAATGGCTCAGCAGTGGTTCACTATGGCACATAACGCACACATCTCATTACAGGTGAAATATTCTAACTGCCACTATCACTGGGAAAGAAAATAACTCTCCCAATTTAATTTTCCTGATGTAACAAAACCATGATTCTTCACTATGAAATGTTGATGCCATCCATCAGTCACAATCAATAAAATCATCATGGAAGTACGCCTTCCCCAGCATCATCCCCTCAGCCTGGGATTATTTGAGGGAGGTAATTAAACTCATAATATGTAATGAATGTAAATGAAGAAAAAACCCCCGTGTTCTCCCTCTAACTACGCTTATTTTACTGCTTTGATTTAAAGTATTTTTACATCTCCCAATCTATGAAATACACAAAGCCCTGAAGGAAAGGCATCACAAGTACAGTAAGCATCAATCAATACATATAATGACTAATTAAAAAGGAACATATTTTAACATTAAAAACCCACCAAATGCTGTTATTTATCGATTTTTCATTTAAAAATGATGCATTCCCCCCGGACTAATATATTTGCTGTCTTTCTGAAATATGGATTATAGGACACTAATTTTAGATACTGTTGCTTTGCTAAAAAAAAACCAAAAAACCAAAAAAACCACCCCAAAGTGATTTTGTGCGTCCCTCATCCCCCAGAACCCTTTAAAAAACCCAGATACCCAGACATGCAAACTACTCCTGTGCTGGAGAGAAATCCTTAATCATTCCAGTCTCATCTCTGTGCCTGAGCTCATATAAGTCAAGAGTGAAAACAGGCGCTCAGAAATGATAACTTTGAAAGAAGTCCACAAAAAAAAATAAAAAAAAATGTGTTTAGAGCAATGTTTTGCCATAAAGAGCAAAAAGGCATCATCTCTCTTGTAAATGTTCACTCAGTTTGGGGTTTATTTAGAAGCACGATGGGTAATGCTCCTCCTGTGATGGGGAATCCAAAGGGGATCACCAGTCCATCCTGGAGCACAGGGGGGTGTGGGGCACCGTCCATGGGGAGAGTTTCCCTGAGATCCAGGGATGATCCCTCACTCCTGCTCCAAAGGATTCACTTCAGGGGTTGTTTCAGCACCACACACGCAGGGAATGGGATCTGACACAGGGAATGGGATCTGACACAGGGAATGGGATCCCTCACACACAGAATGGGATCCCTGACACATGGAATGGGATCCCTCACACAGAGAATGGGATCCCTCACACAGGGAATGGGATCCTCACACAGGGAATGGGATCTCACACAGAATGGGATCCCTGACACAGGGAATGGGATCCCTGACACAGGGAATGGGATCCCTCACACATAGAATGGGATCTCTCACACAGGGAATGGGATCTGACACAGGGAATGGGATCCTCACACAGGGAATGGGATCTGACACAGGGAATGGGATCCCTCACACACAGAATGGGATCCCTCACACAGGGAATGGGATCCCTCAGACAGGGATGGGATCCCTCACACACAGAATGGGATCCCTCAGACAGGGATGGGATCCCTCACACACAGAATGGGATCCTCACACAGGGAATTGGATCCCTCACACAGAGAATAGGATACCTCACACATGGAATGGGATTCCTCAGACAGGGAATGGGATCCCTCACACATGGAATGGGATCCCTCACACTGAGCACAGGATAAAGGGGAATGGAGGAGAATGTGGGACCTGGCTGTGCCACCAACAACCTGCCCTGGCTGGCACTTCCCTCTGCCCTGGCTGAAGGGGATGCTGCTGTTTCCAGTAAAGAGCTGTTTTCAAACACTGGGCACCTCTGCCCAGCCCCTCAGAGATGGAGATTTGCTAATCCAGCTCCCAGGGCAGTTCCCCTGTGGGAAGCATCCCCATCCCTGGGGAAGCCAGCCCTGCACAGCGCTTTGGGTCAGGATGGAACAGGTGAGACACCTGGGAAGTGAAGTTCAGAAAGGCAGGGAGAAAATTTGGGAAAAGAAAAAACACCAGGAAAGAAATCTTTTTAGCAATACTAACCCACAGCTGTGCATGAAACTCCTGCACCACGTGGAAGAACTGCAGGCACGGGGGGTTGGGGTTATAAAACCCCTCTAAATATTTCAGGGGTTACAAAAACCCCAAAGATGTATGATTTTCATTTAAAGGCTATTTCCCAGCACAAAGCTATGTCCAGAGAGGTGTCCAAAAGGGCTGGGGCAGCACAGCAGCAGCTGTAAGGGGGAACCAGGGCTCCTTCAAACAGACAGCAAGGCAGCTGCAGTCTGAAAAACCCCAGGCCTCGAGGCCACTGCTCAGAGAATATTTCCATTTGCGTTCCTTATGGAAAATGAATATTTTCATTTCTGTTCTGCAGCAGAGCAGCCCGGCCAGAGGGAATGGGAACCCCACAACCCCCGGGCTTAGGAGGGACATTAAAGCCACCCCAATTGCACCCCCCAGCACGGCAGGGACAGCAATTAGTGCAATTAGTGCCCGGAGCACTCTGCCCTCCGTCAGGCACCCAGGGGAGGGGAGGGAAGGGAGGGATTGTCTCCCTGAGTGAGTGATGCTGCTCAGCAGCTCTGTGCACTTCAGCATTTTCCTTCCCAGCCGTGTCCAGGAAATGTATGAGCCCAGCACCACCTCTGAGCCCCTCCAGAGCTGGGGAAGGGGGAAAAACATCGGGAAGGGAGGGATCCAGGAGCCCCAGGGCACTGCCAGGCGTTGAGCACCGGATTGCCAGGTAAATAAATAAACAACCCCCTCGGTGTCCTTTCTCTGACAGAGAGAACAACAGAGCACGCTGTTCCCATTAACCTCGTGCTGCTGGGAGAGGGAGCAAGGTTCTCCCAGAGCTGATTGCCAGGGATGGGGAATTCCTCCAGGGAATTGTGTCCTGCAGCCTCCAGCTCCCGTGGGCTCTGGGATTGTTCCATCTGTCCATGGGCACAACCCCCAGGGAACCTGTGCCAGGCCCTCACCTCCCTCACAGGGGAGAGCTTTTCCACACCAGTGATGCCTCAGATTTCAGCTTTCATATTTCAGATCCTGTGCCCCCTAAGGGTGCAGCTCTGAGCTCACATCCAGTGCCACTCAGCTCCTCACAGAACAAGGACACAAAACAAATCCTTTCCTGCTGAGCACCAAGAACAACTTTCAGCCCCAAAAGCACAAACAGGGGTGGCTGGAGGGAGGAACAAGAAGGATGGGACCTCCCAGCCTGGAGCTGGAACTGGACAATTAAACCCCAAAGTGCAAATGGACCCAAACTGATAAAAATGTAAAATCTCCTGATGGGGCAGCCACTGTGTGTGGCCATTCCTGACCCACCCTGGGTGCAGCCTGGGTCAGGCTCCTGTGATGCCCAGGGTGGGTCCTGGGAGCCTTTTTATAAATATCTACATTAATAAATATCTCCTTTAATAAATATCTACATTAATAAATATCTCCTTTAATAAATATCTCCTTTTTAATAAATATCTACTTTAATAAATATCTGCTATAATAAATACCTCCTTTTAAATAAATATCTACTTTAATAAATATCTCCTTTATCCTCCAGCTCTGTCCAGCCTCTGTTTCAGGTCAGCCTTCCCAAGGCATCACCACCCACCCACCCCCACCTTTGCAGCCATTCCCTGGGGGTTTCCCTTTTCCCCAACCCCTGCTGGTGTGTGCTCACCAGAGCCAGCAGGTTCCCCCCACAGCCAGGACAAACTCCCCCATCCTGCCCTGTGAGAGCACCAGGCTCGTTCTCACAGCTCACGAGGTGCCTTGGTGAGGAGCATGGTGGTTTATCCACAGAAAATCTGTTACCTGCAGCATTTGTACTCTTTAAACCCTTAATGCCTGCTGAGCCCCCCAGCAGGTGCCAGAGTGCACACGGGGGTGAGGGTGTGGTGCAGCAGGATCAGCGTTCGGTTCAGCCTGGCAGCCCTGCTCTGCTGGTGGAAATGAGTTTAACACCAATTAGGGCAGGCACGTTTTCGGGTTGTTTGTTATTTCTCTGCAGCGCCCTGGAATTGCACTGGCTTTCCACTTAAAGTTTGAATTCTGATAAGTTTGGGTTTTTTTTTTTTTAATGAGCATTTTCCCGGTGAGAACTTCAAATGTGCTGAAGGCAAAAGCAACCTGAGGCAAGAGAACAGAACAGCTGAGGATGGAAAGGGTGAAACTCAGTGAGCTGGGACTGGCTGAGCCTGAGCCTCCCCAGCTGCTCTGGGGCCTTGCCCCCCCACCATTCCCACCCTGCCACACCCTGACCCCGTTCTCCCACGGCTTCTGCTCCTCCCCAGCTGCCCACAGCCAGGACAAAACCCTCCAACAAACACATTTGTGCCACAGGAACACAGCCCTGGTTGTGTTTATGGACAGAGTCCCTGCAGACAGGAATGCACCCACTGCTGCCCACTGAGGGTTCCAGTAAATCCCCCCAGGCAGAGCTTTCCTGCCCCTGAAGCACTCCTCCCCTCCTGCCCCCCGGGTTCCTGTGCTGGCTCAGTTTCTGGGGAGCTTTTGGGGGCAGTACCTCACGGGATGGGGTAAAAGATTCAAAAGAGGAATATTACCTCTGGTAATATCCCAAGGCTTTATTCTGAAGGGACACTGGAGGTCCAAGAGAGCAAATAAGGAAGAGCAGGGGTTTTTATCTGGTCTCTGTCCCAGGACAGACAGCTGGCACTGAGCCATGGGTCAGAGATAAGAGGGAACAGGGTCAAACTAACAGGGACAGACATCAGGGGCTCCTGGGGGGAGAGGCCATTCTCCCCAGAGGAACACAACCTGCTCCCTCACAGCAAACCCCGCAGAGGAGCCTGGAGCTGGGCCCCACCCCGTGGGTCAGGAGCTCTGCAGTGGCTCCTGGGGACGGCGTCCAGCCCCACAATCCGTCCGTCCATCTGTCCGTCCGTCCAGCAGGGGCTGCCCCCGGCGGGGCTGGCAGCAGCCCCAGCCCATCGATCTGCCCGCTCCCCAGCAAGGCTGACTGCTACATCTGTTCTGTGAGAAAACATACATTCTGCCTCCAGTACAATCGCTGTAATTAAAAATTAACATGCATTAATTGTTGGAGCTGATGTAAACAGCTGATGTTCCACTTAGCCCTGTCTTCTGTACATATCATTAGGCAAAGCCAAATATTGTTAAGTAAACAGGCAACACTTACAAGAAGAAATAGGAAACTAATTCCAACTAAATAAATTGACAACGCCGTGCAAGTCATATTAAAACAGTTGGGATAATTATTAGGCTGCTGGACGAACAGAGGGAAAATCGTGGAAGACATATTTAATTGTTTGAATCTCATCTCACGAAATGTATTTAGGCACAGTGTGAAACACGATTTCACTGGGATGTGGAGAAGCAGCTTTTCCCCAGCAGCAGGATGTGCAGTGTACTGGGGGAATAAAAATATAAGCGGGAGTTTGATGTGCAGGTAAAACAAATAACTTCTGAAATGCAGCAATTTCTACCAACTGCTCCAGGAGCCGCCGGTCTCCAGAGAAATCCAGGTTGGTTATGCAATGCAAAAGGCTTTTTCTGCCTCAGACACATCTGCAAAATCCCCGGCGGTGCCGGTGGGAGCTGCATGCAGCCACCAGGAGAAGAGCACACGCTCCCGAGGAGTTGCTGCCGACTTTTCATCGCTGTTATTTAAATGTCAGAGCAGAGTCGCTCCTCCGATTTGTACACAGGGAGCAGCAAGCCCGGCCCCAGGAGCGAGCTCGGTGCCGCACCCCCCGAGCTGCGGGCTCAGATCTCGGCGCTGGAGCTGCATTGCCTGGGGGGTGTCAGCTGTGGTACCCCCAGGCTGCCCCTGCGCCGGGTGCCTGCACTGCCAATCCCAGCCCCCGGCCCAGACTCTGCAGAGATGGAGTTTGAAGGGCACTCTCGGGGAAGGGAAACTCTGCAAACACAGTCCTGGCTGCACCTCCCTGCCTCTGCCACCCCGGGCACTGAGCATCCCAGGCACTGACCCCCCAGCAAACCCTGCATCCCACCCGAGGCCGGGGAAAAGGCTCCCAAAATTGAGTGACAGCGCTGGGACTGTGGGGCTGTGGTTGGGATGGAAGTGTGTGACAGCACAGGGGGCAAAACTCAGAGTTTCAGGGGTTAGAATGCAGGGGTGGATAGAAAGCAAGGTGGGGGGTTTAGGGCAGAGGCTGAGCCCTTCTTTTTCACCTTCTTCTCCATGGGCTGGGGGGTGTTTTGTGATTGGGGAGAAAAATCCTCATTGTGGGCCATGGGTGGTTGGGTATTGGGGTAAAAGTAAAAATAATTAAAAATCATTTCTTAATTGGACAGTTTGTGCTTAAAAGGTCCTGTAGAGAGAGAGACAGAGCTCCATTTTCAGTTTGTTAGCTGGAAGTGCTGTACAACTCACAGCTTGTGAGATTGTAACATGGATAAGGATTAACAAACACCTGAGTCTGAACAAAAAATACTGTCTGGAGTGTTTAATCTTGACCCTGGCAAAAAGAAGATAAAACCCAACACCCCATGGCTGAGAGCCCCACGAGGGCTGGCCCAGGCTCAGTGCCATGGACACCTCACACCCCTGCTCTGCACGGGACAGCCCCCAGGAGCAGCCCAGGGGAGCTCAGAACAGCCCAGGTGCTGCCAGGGCCCCCCAAACCCAGGGCAGGAGATCAGTGCCCAGTGCCTCCCACCATTCAGCTGAGCCAGGAGTGAGGGAAACCTCAGCTTGGCCTGGAAAAATCAAAATTTGCTCCTTTACAAAAACCAGCTTTGAGTGGAGATACCACAAAGAGCTTTTTCGTTTGATAGACGAGATAAACAGTGTTCGATGGTTCTGGCTGAGGAGTCCTGCTGATCCACTCCAGCACCATTTCCACACCTTCCTGTCGCAGCTTTTTCTCTGCCACATCCATGGATCCATCCCCAGCAATCCAACTTCTGCCTCATCCCGGCTTACACATCCACAGGACCTGGGCTGTGCTGCTTTGGATCATTCCAGAACCCACAACTGTCACACAGGACACAAAGAAATGACACCCACACTCTGAGATGTCCAAGGCAGAAAAGGGGCAGTTTATTTACAACTTCAACATTTATAGAATTCCAGCAGTGACCGTGGATTGGAGGAAGAAAATCTTCCTCTCCAACCACACTGGGCAACCCAACAGCCCATCAGCATCTCCTCCTGATGAGAAGAATGCGAACATGGTGAGATGGTTACAATAACGAGAAAGTTGTTGATGTAAAATCGTGTCTGACTCCACTGCAAAAGGCAAACACAGAATGCTGAAATAGAACTTTAGAAAAACTCCTTAAAGAGACAGAGGAGAACAGCAAAAACCCAGACAACAGTTCCCATTCCTTTCCCTAGGAGGGACTTCTCCTTGCTGTCCCTCTGCTCTGACCAATGTGATTGAAGAAGTTTGTCTTTGTTTCACCCATTGGGTTGTTCTTCACAACCATCCATCCTCCCATTCTGTTTGGGGTTTTTGGGTTGGATTTGTTTCTCCTGCCGGGAGCTCTGTGAAATGTCCAAGCCCAGGCACAGCCCAGTCTGAAGTGCAGGCCCTGGGCCTCTCCTGCAGCTGCCCAAGGAGCCCGTGTAGCTGCACAACACCAACAAACCCCAGCAAACCCCAGCATCCCCTCCCACCTCGGAAATGTAGCCCTGGTTGGTGCCTGGGATGTTTTGGTTTCTCTGAAACTCTTTTCCCAGAGAGTTTTCTGCCAACAAGAGACACCTTCCAAATAATTCATCTGTTAAACTTTGCTTGCATTCCTTTCCCTAGGAGGGACATCTCCTTGCTGTCCCTCTGCTCTGACCAATGTGATTGAAGAAGTTTGTCTTTGTTTCACCCATTGGGTGGTTCTCTGTAGAACAGCATAAAGGGAAGAAATTCCTGGGTAATTAATCAGAGTCATTGTCACCTTCTGAGTGGAGTCTGTGTCGTTGTGATCTTTAACAGCATCACAGAATGGGAAAGGCAGCAGGAATCAGAGCACAAGGGTCACTGACGAGAAGGTTGGAGAAGGTTGGAAGGAAGGCTCCTCACAGTGCCAGCAGTGCTGGAATCGTGGGCCAGAACCCACCCACAGCAGCACAGGGCACACAGCTGCCCCTTAGCCACGTGTTTTCAGGGGCATTGGAGGAATGGCTGGAGAACTCCACGAGAGTTCAGGAGTTAGCTGCACGGAAAGCACACGGGGAACAGGCTCCTCAGGGGCAGTGTCTGTGCAGTTGGCTGGGATATTCCCAAAAGCCTCTGAGGCACAGCAAGGTGCTGCCTCTCCCATCACCACAGACAGCATCAATGAAAGCTGGGTGAATGTGGTGTGAGCAGCAGAAATGAAGTGCTGCAGACAGAGGGTGGAGAGGCCCCAACGCCGTGTTTCAGTTTTGTTCAGCTCACCCTTGGCTTAATGCTGATGAAACCTCCCAGTGCCTGTTGCAGGCACTCAGTTTTTAACCAAAGCCCCCTGCTTTTCTGTTTTTCTGGTTTTCCAGGCCCACCACCCCTCAGAGCTGAAGTTCCCTGCCCTGAGAGCCCGGAAAGGTTCACAGCACTGCTCAGCTGTTTCATAACAATATCAGGCTCATGATGAACCAAATGAGTTCTGATTTGTGCTATTTAATGTCCTAATGGCTTGACTAGTTAGGTAGATAATTACACAGTGTGATTTATCCAACCCATTTATAAATATTTATAATAATGGATAGATTAACCTTTGGGATTTCTATCCTGCAGTCCCTGGGTGAAGGGGAGCTCTCCATGGCAGCGGCGATGCCGGAGCCTGGCAGAGAGCAGCGGGGTGGGGACGGGGCCAGGGGGACAGGGATGGGGACAGCAGGGACAGCAGGGACAGGGATGGGGCTGTGGGGACACAGCGATGGGGACAGGGGTGGGGACGGGGCCAGGGGGATACAGGGATGGGGACTGGAATGGGGACAGGGCCAGGGGGACAGCAGGGACAGCAGGGACAGGGATGGGCTGTGGGGACACAGCGATGGGGACAGGAATGGGGACAGGGTCAGGGGGACGGCAGGGACGGGGCTGTGGGTTCATAGGGACACAGGGATGGGGCCGTGGGGACATCAGGGACACAAGGACAGGGATGGGGACAGGGCCATGGGGACAGCAGAGACACAGGGATGGGGCTATGGGTTCATGGGGACACAGGGATGGGGATGGGACGATGGGGACACAGGGATGAGGCTGTGGGGACAGTGGGACACTGGGGCCATGGGTTTGTGGGGACAGCAGAATGGGGCCATGGGGACACAGGGATGGGGCCATGGGAACAGTGGGATGGGGCCATGGGTTCACGGGGACAGTGAGGTGGGGCCATGGGGACAGGTTCATGGGGATAGAGGGATGGGGATAGAGCCACGGGTTCATGGGGACACAGGGATGGGGACACGGGGATGGGGATAGAACCACGGGTTCATGGGGACACAGGGATGGATGGGGCCATGGGGACAGTGGCCAGCACCCCAGGCCATGGGACCCCACCGACAGCCCCACCCCTCCCGCTCCCTGCAGGAGCTCCGTGGGACACCAGTGCCTCTCCAAAGCCATTTCCATTTCCTGCTCCCGTTTAACCCGGGACAGGACAGCCCCGGGGGCCCAGGCTGTGCCACCCCGCTGGCAGCTGGCCCATCCCTCCCTGCCCAGCCCGGCCTGCCGGGTGACAGTGACTCACAGGGCCACCACCCCCGGCCGCACAAGTGACACTTTGTGGCGCTGCCACCACCCGGCGGGACGGGAACGCCAACGCCACGGCCCTGGGGACAAAGGGACAGTGTCTGCGGGGCCCTGGAGGGGACTGCATCCCAGACCGGCACAGCCCGGCCCCGCTCCGGCAGAAAGGCTGCTCGGGGGCAGGACAGGGTGCTAACAACACACGGGAGGCAAACGAGGAGCCCAGCTCCACAGGAATGAGCTGTGAATTTCACCCAAACCTGTGCCCATCACCTCTCTGACCATGGATGCAGAACAACAATCCAGAGTTCCACATTCTCTATCCCAACAACCTGAAACAGAAAAATATGGTAAAACACACGGGAGGCAAACAAGGAGCCCAGGAATGAGCTGCCTGGATTTCACCCAAACCTGTGCCCATCACCTCTCTGACCATGGATACAGAGCAAACCTCCAGAGTTCCATATTCTCTATCCCAGCAGCCCAAACCAGAAAAATATGCTAAAAACACATGAGAGACAAACAAGGAGCCCAACTCCACAGGAATGAGCTGCCTGGATTTCACCCCAGCCTGTGCCCATCACCTCTCTGACCATGGATGCAGAACAAACCCCCAGAGCTCCACATTCCCTGTCCCAGCAGCCCCAAATGCCTCCCCAGCCCTTGGCCACCCCCAGTGAAAGTGAAGAGAGGTGACCCAAGCCTTGGCAGGGTGGCCCCTGACACCACTGCAGCGTTTCACACTCACTGTCCCTGTGTCCCAGGGCTGGCAGTGGTGTCACAGGGCTGGGAGGGGTGAGTTCAGTGTCTGCAGTGTCTCTCCTCACTCAGAGAGAGCAGCACTGTGTTTGCACTGGCAGGAGGCTGTTCCTGTCAAACAACTCGGGGAAAAAATGTATATATAAAAAAGGTAGTGATATGAAAATAATAAGCAGGAATACTCAGAGTTTTTATTCCTGGAATTTCCCTAAAAAGCAAAAAATCCCTTCCATTCTCCGAGATGGAGCTGTGGCACTTATCTCTCCTATTGACTGCTTAAACAGAAATCTGTTGTGTGAGCCATTAAATAAATTTTTAAAAAGTGCAGGACTGGAAGCAAAACCTTTTGAGATGTTTTTTTTTTCCTTCATCAGAACGGGCCGGGATGCCGGGAGAGGACAGGGATGGGCCGGGATGGGCCGGGATGCTGGGAGAGGACAGGGAACGCTCCGGGATGCTGGGAGCGAGCCGGGAGCGCTCCGGGATGCCAGAATCGCTCCGGGATGCCGGGATCGCTCCGGGATGCTGGGAGAGGCCCCGGGATGCTGGGAGAGGCCCCGGGATTGGGGAGCAGCAGCTCGGAGCGAGGGCAGCCCGGGGTTTGGCAGCGCTGCAGCTCGCAGAGCCGAGCGGGGACAGGCAGGAGCGGCTGGGGACATCCCGCAGCTGTGGCGCAGATGTGCGGGGCCGCGCTGGCGCTGCCTTTGTGCCCGGCTGCCCTCGGGCAATAAATAAATAACACCGCGGGCAGGCTGCCAGCACCGCGGGACATTTCCAGAAACCTGCCGGGCACGGACAGCCCGGGCAGGGAGGGACACCCCGGCAGGGAGGGACACCCCGGGCAGGGACACCCCGGGCAGGGAGGGACACCCCGGGCAGGGACACCCCGGGCAGGGAGGGACACCCCGGGCAGGGACACCCCGGGCAGGGAGGGACACCCGGGCAGGGACACCCCGGGCAGGGACACCCGGGCAGGGACACCCCGGGCAGGGACACCCGGGCAGGGACACCCCGGGCAGGGACACCCGGGCAGGGACACCCGGGCAGGGACACCCGGGCAGGGACACCCGGGCAGGGACACCCCGGGCAGGGAGGGACACCCGGGCAGGGACACCCCGAGCAGGGACACCCCGGGCAGGGAGGGACACCCCGAGCAGGGAGGGACACCCCGGGCAGGGACACCCCGGGCAGGGACACCCCGAGCAGGGAGGGACACCCCGGGCAGGGACACCCCGGGCAGGGACACCCCGGGCAGGGACACCCCGGGCAGGGACACCCCGAGCAGGGACAGCCGGGCAGGGAGGGACACCCCGGGCAGGGAGGGACACCCCGGGCAGGGAGGGACACCCCGGGCAGGGGGTGACACCCCGGCCCGCAGCAGCCCCGGAGGGGCCGGGAGCTGCAGCTCCTGCTCCCAGGGGACACCGGGCACCTGTAGTCAGCAAACTGCGAGCAAAGCCGCGGAACAAAGAGAAAAATAACACTGCTGGTGAAGGAATCCACGTCTCCACAATGCCACAGAAACCGGGAATGGTTTGGGTGGGAATGGAATTTAAAGCTCATCCAGTGTCAGCCCTGCCATGGCAGGGACACCTCCCACTGCCCCAGGCTGCTCCAAACACAAACCAGCCTGGCCTGGGGCACTGCCAGGCCTCCAGGGGCAGCCACAGCTGCTCTGGGAATTCCAGCCCAGCCAGGAATTCCCAATTCCCAATCTCCCAGCCAGCCCTGCCCTCTGGCACTGGGAGCCATTCCCTGTGTCCTGTCCCTCCATTCCTTGTCCCCAGCCCCTCCCCAGCCTCAGGGTGTCCCTGCAGGGCCCGGACACTCCTCAGCTGTCCCTGGGCTCTCAGCGCTGCCGGTGCCTCGGGAGAGGCTGCAAGGAAACCCAGCTCAGGGGTGTGTAACCCTGGTTGGTGCCTGAGATGTTTGGGTTTCTCTGAAACTCTTTTCCCAGAGAGTTTTCTGTCCATAAGAGACACGTTTTCCTGACTGTGACCTTTGTTTGCTGTCACACACCACACAAAGAAATGACACCCACACACTGAGGTGTCCAAGGTAAAAAGGGGCAGTTTATTTACAACTTCAACATTTATAGAATTCCAGCAGTGACCATGGATTGGAGGAAGAAAATCTTCCTCTCCAACCACACTGGACAACCCAACAGCCCATCAACATCTCCTCCTTGTGAGAAGAATGCAAACATGGTGAGATGGTTACAATAACAAGAAAGTTGTTGATGTAAAATCGTGTCTGACTCCATTGCAAAAGGTAAACACAGAAGGCTGAAATAGAACTTTAGAAAAACTCCTTGAAGAGACAGAGGAGAACAGCAAAACCCAGACAACAGTTCACATTCCTTTCCCTAGGAGGGACTTCTCCTTGCTGTCCCTCTGCTCTGACCAATGTGACTGAAGAAGTTTGTCTTTCACCAACTGAGTTGTTCTCTGTAGAACAGCATCAAAGGGAAGAAATTACTGGAAATAAAAGCAGTCATTGTCACCTTCTGAGTCAGAGTCTGTGTGTTGTGATCTTGAACAGCGTCAAGGGGAGGAGGTGGCACTGCCCAGGCCCTGCCCCTTCCCACCAGGACATCCCCAAGCCCTTGGCACTGTCACCGTGTCCCCTGTGGGCACAGCCCAGCGCTGGCAATGTCCCTCCTTGCTCTGGGAGCCAGTTCCCTTCCCCAGGGCCGAGGGGCACCTCTGGCCTTGCACAGTAAACAAATCCTTGGCACTGTAATCTCCTCGATGTGACCAAACCCTCCACCAGAGCTGCAAGTGAAACTCCCCATTCCCAGCACAAAGAATTGCCTTTGTTTTCATCGTTTTGTCTGTGCGTGGCAGGAGGCTGGAGAACAGTGTGAGTTTTCCTGATCCATAATCAGACAGTTCATAAAAATCCTAATGGAAATGAAGATTTTGCTATTTGGAGTGGTCAAATTTCCATTTTCAAACACATCACATTTTAAAACCCAGGTTGGCATTTTGGTTTGCCGAGAGTTTTAGGATAATAGCAAATTACACAGAAAATCTACCAATTCTTTGTCAAGTGAACTATGCAAAAAGGAACCATTAGTTCATAGTTCACCTGTGAGATGGGGAGACATCCTGAATAATAATTTCTCCAGCCTAGCAAGGACATTTATTCACAAATAACGCTCCCATCCCCAGAAGCCAGGCTGCCCTGCTGTCAGGAACACCTCTGTGCTCAGGGCCCTCAGAAGGCAGCTTGAAACAGATTTATTGTCCTCCCTGGAAGGAAATCCAACCATCCTCTGTGAGGCTGGCTCAGAACAAACAACACCCAGGGTTGGCTCAGGCCACGTGTCATGGCTGGGGAGTGGGGTGAGCACCTGGAGAGCCCTCAGGGCACCAGAGAGAGCAGCCTGCCCAGGGAATGGGGGAATGGGAGCTGCTCCCACCCTGCCCAGGAACAGGAGCTGCTCCCATCCTCTCACCCTGCCCAGGGAACAGGAGCTGCTCCCATCCTCTCATCCTGCCCAGGGAATGGGGGAATGGGAGCTGCTCCCACCCTGCCCAGGAACAGGAGCTGCTCCCATCCCCTCACCCTGCCCAGGGAACAGGAGCTGCTCCCATCCTCTCATCCTGTCCAGGGAATGGGGGAATGAGAGCTGCTCCCATCCCCTCACCCTGCCCAGGGAACAGGAGCTGCTCCCATCCTGCCCAGGAACTGGAGCTGCTCCCATCCTGCCCAGGAACTGGAGCTGCTCCCATCCCTTCCTCCTGCCAGGAACAGGAGCTGCTCTCCTCCCTCCTCCTGCTGACCCAATACCAGCACCCAGGAAAGGGCTGGGACAGACCCCGGGGTCCCTTCCTGCTCTGGATGACCAGGGGTGTTGTTGGAGTGCAGCTTTCACTCAGATCCCCTCCCTGCTCTGCCAGGACTCTGCTTTTCCTCCTGCAGAGCCCCCGAGCAGCTGAGGCACTGCAGGCCAGCACAGAGGGGTTTGTTCTGGGCAAAACTTCATCTCTGCAGCACTGAGGAGACTCCCAGGCCAGAGCTGTGGGCCCCGTTATTTAGGAAACCAAAACTCCACCTAGAGCAGGAAGGTAGAGCTTCCTCTGTCAGCAGGAAAGCTCTGGAAGCCTGGGGGAGGGAATGAATCCACTCCTCCTCCTCCTCCTCCCAACAAGAGCGCCCGAGGCACAGCCCAGACACAGAAGTGTCTGTGCCTCAGCTTTGAAGGCAGCAGGGAAAGGGAGCCCCACGGGGATCTGCTGCATTTGCTCCAGCCCTGGGACAGGCTCAGCTGTAAATACATTTATTGTGGCTGTGGGGAGCTCCAGCCAGCTGCAACGGGATGTTTGGGACAGAACCCTGCATTCCTGCAGGGCAGAGGCTGGGAGGGAGCTGGGATCACTTTGCTGGTGTCAAACAGGAGAGCACTGGTGTTGTCTGCAGTTCCTGGTGTCAAACAGGAGAGCACTGGTGTTGTGTGCAGTTCCTGGTGATTGTCTGAGGACACGGCCTGGGCTGCAGGAGCAATCTGCACAGTTTGCCATTGGTTTGCCATTGGAATAGTGAGGAACACACAGAATTCCCAGGCACAATTTCCCTGTGTGTCTCCTCCCCCAGGCAGTGGTTGCCAGCCTGGCTGGGTGTCCCTGCCCCAGGGGATGCTGCTGTGTGGAGCAGCTCCCTTGGAAAAGCCCTCCCAGACCACGGAACCCAACCATTCCCAGCACTGCCCCAAGTGCCACATCCACAGGGCTTTGAGTTCCCTCCAGGCACGGGGACTCCACCCCTGCCCTGGGCAGCCCGCTCAGGGAAGAGATTGTTCCCTGATGTCCAACCTAAACCTCCCCTGGCACAACCTGAGAACATTTCCTCTTGTCCTGTTCCTCAGCCCCAGCTCAGCTCAGCCCCAGCTCAGCCCCAACCCAGCTCAGCCCCAACCCAGCTCAGCCCCAACCCAGCTCAGCCCCAGCTCAGCCCAAATCCAGCTCAGCCCCATCCCAGCTCAGCCCCCCAGCTCACTTTGGCTGCTGCAGAGAAAGTGGAGCCACACAAAAAGGGGCTCTGATTCACCTCCCACCAGAGCCAAGCAGAACAGGAGCTCTCAGCAGCTCTCAAAACCACATCTCAAAGCAAAACTCAGCTTTCAAACAGACTTCCTGACCATTGCTTTCAAAAAAAAAAAAAAAAAAAAACCAAACAAACAACCAGCCCACAAATAATTACAAATGTTCCACAGCAAAATAACGAGCCTCCCTTGATCCATCCTTTAAGGGCTTCCCTAAAACGCTGAACTTTGCCCTCCTGAGAGCTGCTTTGCTCCTGACAAAGGGAACTGTGGGGTCCCTGTCCCCAGAGGCACCTCCTGCCCTGCTCCTCCCCCCGGGTGTCCCACTCAGGCTGGACAAGGGGGTGGCACTGCCACTGCCACCCCCTGTGGGGAGCCCTGGCTGGGCTGGAGCAGCAGCACTCCCCTCCTGATGGGGCAGCTGCAAGCAAACACGGCTTGGGGGGGAAACCAGGAGGATGTAAAAGCCCTTAAAAGCCTCCCAAACTGTGATCCACTTCAGGAACCCCAGAGAAATCAATGCAGCTTAATGCTTCATGGCTGGGCATTGGATTTCGCCAAACAAAACAAAAAAAAATCCTATTTTGTACCTCCTAAAGTTCTTCAACAAACACGATTTTGTGCAATTTGGATAATTTAAATAAATGTTTGAAATCCTGATCTTTGAGTTGTTGTTTTGTTTTGCGTTTTTTTTCCACAATGGACACTCTTTTGGAAGTGTAAGGTTTGGAACAGTGCTGTTATTTCCACCCACAAAAGGGGATGGTGCCTCTTTAAACATTCCTGGTGCCCCCCTCCAAAAGGGGAATGTTGGTTGTTACATTACCCAGGTCAGGCCTCCATGGAAATCCAGGAGTCTGAAAGGGGACAGGACAGCCCAGAATCCCAGAATCCCAGAATCCCAGAATCCCAGAATGGTTGGGGTGGGAGGGAGCCCTGAAGCCCATCCCATTCCACTGATCCCATCCCATCCCACCCTGCCAGGGCAGAGACACCTCCCACTGTCCCAGGCTGCTCCAAACCCCAGTGTCCAATCTTGGGCACTGCCAGGGCTCCAGGGGCAGCCACAGCTGCTCTGGGAATTCCAGCCCAGCCAGGAATTCCCAATTCCCAATCTCTCCTGGCTGTGAGTTTTCCCTGGGAACCAGAGCCTGGATTTCCCTCCCCAGCGGCCCCATTGCTGACCTCAAGTGTGTCCCCCCTGTCCCCCAGCCCTCTCCTCTCCCCTGCTCCAGGTTCAGTGCTTGGACAAACCCCTTTCCCTGGCAGGTGCTGCCTGGGTTTGGGGTTTCACTGGTGCCATTCCTGACACCTTCAGTTTTCTCTCCACGTGTTCCAGGCTCTGTGCTGCCCAGGGTGCAGCTCTCAGCCTCACACTCAGGGTCACTCAGCTCTGCACAGAGCAGGGACACAAAACAAATCCTGTTCCTGCTGCACCCCAAGCACAGCTGGGACAAGTGTTCAGCCCCAAAGCACAAACAGCGGGGGCTGGAGGGAGAAAACAAGAAGGGTGGGACTGCATCACCTGGGGCTGGGACTGGGCAATGAAACCCCAATGTGCAAATGGGCCAGAACTGAGCAAAGGGTGAGACCTCCTGACCAGGGGTCCATTTTGTGACCATTTTGTGTCCATTTTGTGACCATTCTGTGTCCATTTTGGGATCATTTTGGTTCCACCTTGGGTGCAGCCCTGCCCAGGCCCTGTCCTGCCCAAGGTGCACCCTAAATCCCTTTCAATAAATCTCTGCTTTATTCTCCAGCTCTGCCCAGTCTCTGCTCCAGCTCAGCCCTCCCAAGGCATCAATCCCACCCTTTATGGGGATAACACCCCGGTGAGGATTCTGTGGATCCCTCAGCACTGAGCAGGGTTTGGGGTTTCAGTGGTGCCATTCCCACCCTTTATGGGGAGAACATCCCGGTGAGGAACTCAAATCCCTCAGCACTGAGCAGGGTTTGGGGTTCCACTGGTGCCATTCCCACCCTTTATGGGGGGAACACCCCGGATCCCTCAGCACTGAGCAGCAGCGTTTGGATCTCCCCCTGTCCCTGCTGACGAGGGTTTCCAACTCGGGTTTTTTATTTCAGCGCAGAGCCCTGGTTTGGCTCGGGAGGGGGATGAGAAGTTGCTCATTTCGGGCTTTGCTTCAAACCCTTTAATCTCCGGAATCAGCGAGCGCCTCGTTATCTCCTAAAGGCCGCCCAGGGCTTTGTCTCGTTCCCACCTGAGCCCAGGTGAGCCCTGCCGGACAAAGGGGAAAAGGAGAGAGGAAAAGGAGATTTAGCGGGGCTTTTCTGCCCAAATCCCGCCCGGTGCTCTGGGCAAGCACCGCGGAACGCGCTCCTTCCCTCGCCATAAATAATGGGGCATCATTAAAATTCCATCCCGGCGTCGGGAACAGTGTGATAAACTGTTTGTGAATTGGTAATTCTATTTATTAAAAACAGGGGCATTAATTCTGACACGTTGAATTATAACGCGGACAAACAGATCTTGTGTTTTAATTAAATGCTTCTGTTTGATGAGGTGGTTTTATATGAAGATTTAATACCAGATTCTGCTGCTCCTGCCTTAGGTGGTGGGGCAGGATTCCCGCAGGGAGCGGGAGCGTTCCCATCCTGGGGAATTTGGGAGCTCTGACCGAGCCCCCTGGCCAGGCACCCCCTCAGGGCAAACAAGGAGGGTCTGACCTCCCTTTTCCAGCGCCTTTTCCTGCTTTTCCTCCTTTTCCCGGGATGTTTCCAGGCTCCTACCACATTTCTTATTTCCTGCTGCTGAAGCAGAGCTGAATATTTTTTTTTAAATAATAATAATAAAAAAATAAAAACCCAACAAAAAAACAACCGCACTGCTTCGAGGTTCCTTTCACATTAAGCTACATTTAATATTCATTCCACTTTTTTTTTTTTTTTTCCTATTAATTAAAAGTAAACCGTGTATTGTATGGTACATTATCCCTCTAACAGCCCCATGTGGAGATCATGAAGTGGAAGACTAATGGTGTAGACTTTAGCATTTAGTTTTAACCAGGATCATTTACATATCTGTGAGAAGAGTCCGAGGCATGTGTAAATAAGCAGAACTCGGAGATATCAGCCCCGTGCTCGCTTTGCTCTGGACTGGAGAGCCACGGGCTGTGCATTTATTCCATCACTCAGCTAATTTAATGAGACTTTATCCAGCATCCATTTCTGCAGAAGACACAGAACTTATTATTAAGGAGAGGCATGTGGCAGTAAGAAAATGTGTTTGTTTGCTTTTTTATTCTATTACCCCCAAGTAGCAAAGGTGATCCCATTCGCTGTTCATTAAAGTTTACCTTTATAATTTATCAAAGGAGCCCGATATCAAGAGCTTTATGCTGAGATTTCAAAATTCGAGACTGATTAAGATTTAATGGAAAAGGCCAACGTTTTGGGGTGGCTTGGCAAGAAAAATCGCTTCCCGAGCTGCGAGGAGAGATTTCATTAATGTGCACCTCTATTAGGAGGCACCAGAAAAGACATTAGAGGCATGAAAATGGCATTTTCACTTCAAAAATCTCCCTGGCTCTTTAGCATAAGTTTCAAGGGGAAGGAAGTTGTGCTGGAATTCCAGGAGAGCAGCACTGGCTGGGCTGGGCCTGCTGCAGTGGGGGGTGGGACTCGGTGACCCTGGGGGTCTTTTCCAACCTCGAGGATTTGAGGATTTGAGGATTTTGGCACCCCAGCCATCCCCCAGCCAGTTCCTCTGAAGTTCACATCAAGAAAAGCAGGAATTACCAAGAACAGACGTTAAGTGTGTGGTGGTTGGTCTGATCAGATTTTGGGGGAAAACAAAATAACAGCCAAATTCACAGTTCTGGCAAACTGAAGAATAACAAACCTGTAATGTGGGGAAAAAATAAATCAGACATGAAATCTGGGTATTTCAAAGGCAGGCAAAGCAGGATTTTCACCAGGAAATGATGTTTTCCTTCCCAGTTTGTGATTACCAATATTGGTGCAGTCTCAGAAATCTTACAAACAGGGAAGAAGAAGAAGAAGAAGAAGAAGAAGAAGAAGAAGAAGAAGAAGAAGAAGAAGAAGAAGGACAAGGACAAGGACAAGAAGAAGAAGAAGAAGAAGAAGAAGAAGAAGAAGAAGAAGAAGAAGAAGAAGAAGAAGAAGAAGAAGAAGAAGAAGAAAGAAGAAGAAGAATTTCCACTAGAATGATGCAATTGAAGTTGTTTCTCTTTTCAGATTTGCTCAGTGGATTTGGAAATCTAGCACAGACATCACTCCCTGACTCCCTCCAGACTTCTACCACATCTGTGGTGCCAATGCTCCTCAGCTTTCAGGTGGAGGAACCACAGCAAGTCCTGCTCCAGGTTTTGTGGGAAAGGCTTTGGGGCTCCCTGCCCTCCAGGCTGACACCACCAGGACATTCCCAGCTCTGGCCAAGGGCTGCAAGGACACAAATCCATTTTCCAGCCGGGTTTGCTTCCATTTTATCTTCTGGCTGGTGGTTTTGGAGAAGGAACAAAATAAAAAGGGGGAAAGTGAGAGGAGGAAGAGCTGCCTCTCAGTAGCTGAGGCTGGGCAGAGGTGCAGCTCCTGTTCCTGGGGGGATTTAAATCCCTGTGCATGTGGCACCTGGGGACATGGGGCAGTGCTGGGGAGGGTTTGGCTCCACGTCCTCCCAGGGCTTTCCCAGCCCAGCTGAGTCTGGGATTTGCCAAAAATGCAAATTTTGCCTTTTTTTTAAAGCTCTGAGCACATTTCTGAGTCTCTCTGTCCTCACGTTGTTCCTGTGCAAGAGGAGAGGGAGCAGAGGTTCTAGGGCTGTCTCTGGGATGTGATTAGTCCCAGGAATATCATTAGAATAACAAAAATATGGTCTGGTTATGGCTTCAATTAAAGCTTTCCTAAGTGAGAAATAATTAAGGATTGCAGAGTCTCTGCCTGAGCCAGCAAAGCCTGGGCTCTGTGCTGTGAGGGGAGCAGGGTCCAGCCTGGTGAGTGAGGATACTCCAGGATCCCAAACCCCTAAAACCTGGAGTTCCAAATTCCTAGAATTTGCCCTAGGTAATATAAAAACAGGGTTTAGAACTGCTGAAGTCAATTCTAAAGTCTCTTTTCTTGCAGGGACACTTGGTGGATTGTGCAGTAAATCCATTAAAAACTGAGAGCTGATGATCCCAACAAGAGGAAGAAATTAAAAATAAAAAAAAAATAGTGAGTTAATTCTGTAGGGGGGAAAGGGTGTATTTGGATGGAAAGGAAACAAATAAGTGACTAAAAATATAATTACTCAGTAGTTTTGAGTACAATCAGAAGGAGAGTGTAAGTGTCTCTCTCTGAGCAAGGATTGGGGTTGGTTTCTGCTCATTTTCCCCGAGGATTTTGCAGGGTTTGCAGGATGCTGGAGCGCTGGGCTCCTTCCCCCCTGCCCTTACCATTCAGCTTTTCAGGCAGCCACCCTGCAGCTGTCCCCGGGAGCGGTGGCACTTCCCCGGGCAGGGCAGCCCCTCCCTGCCCCCCGGGGCAGCCTCGGGGAGCCGGGCTGGGTGTGCACAGCGTGGGCAGAGCTCCGCCGAGCTGGATTACAGACCATGACCAGCCAGCCCCTGGCATGACAAAGCCTTTGTGTAATTAATATGCAGGGAAAAATGCTCCCCGGACGGCTGCTAAAGCGATTTAAATCATGCACATAAAAAATGTAATCACAAATTTAGCATGGTGGACATTGTAGTCACACTGTGCTTGATTGCATAGAAGGTTCCAAGTGTGTTTTAAATGTCCTTTAAGATTGAGATTAGGACTTGTACTTACAAGATGCATATTAATCTAAAACTCAACATTTTTCAGTGTGGGATCACAGTAGGAGAACATTATGGGCAATAGAGGTTCATTCTAATCCCAGTAGGTAATTACACTTTGAAATAATATTCTTTAATTAAATCTTGTTTGCAGTTGATTGATTTAAACACTAAATCTAAAAACCTAAATTTGAGGGTTTTTATCAATTTTTGATGCTTATTGCACAGAACTTGGGCTTTAATTGATGTTTCTGAAGTTTCTAAAGCTCCTGTCCACCGTGTCCTGGATGAATTTATTGTAATTACCGACACCATCCTTGGGCTCTGCAGACGCCTCTCCCTGGAACCTGGATGGTTTGAAATCCTTTAAAGCCCCGCGGGTGTGGGGTCGGGGCTGCTCCCTCACACAGGGCCCCTTCCCACCAGGGGAGGTGTTCCCAAAGCTCTGCAGAGGGGATTGCTGTCCCAGCATCCATCCTGGGCTGTGCTGGTGGCACCACGGGGACAGGGGGGCATTTCAGGGACAGGGGGACATTTCAGGGACAAGGGGACATTTCAGGGACAGGGGGGACATTTCAGGGATGGGGGGACATTTTAGGGACAAGGGGACATTTTAGGGACAGGGGGGACATTTTAGGGACAGGGGGCACATTTCAGGGACAGGGGAACATTTTAGGGACAAGGATGACATTTTAGGGACGGGGGGACATTTTAGGGACAGGGGTGATGTTTTAGGGACAGGGGTGACATTTTAGGGACGGGAGGACATTTCAGGGACAGGGGTGACGTTTTAGGGACAAGGGGACATTTCAGGGACAGGGGTGACGTTTTAAGGACAAGGGTGATGTTTTAGGGACAATATCACAGAAATAGGGACTGGCCCCAGCTGGGGAGGACATTAAAGGTTGTCCCAGGGCAGGGACACCTCCCCCTGTCCCAGGGGGCCCCAAGCCCCTCCCAAGCTGGGGACAACCTGGGACAGGGGGAGGTGTCCCTGCCCCTGGCAGGGGGTGGAACGAGGGGAGCTTTAAGGTTCTTTCCAAGCCAAAGCCTCCCCAGGTTCTGTAACTCCACAGTAATTCTATAATAATTCTATAATAATTCTATAACAAGTCTACAGTAATTCTGTATTAATTCTATAATAATTCTATAGTAATTCTATAATAATTCTATAACAAGTCTATAGTAATTCTATAGTAATTCTATAATAACTCTATAATGATTCTATAGTAATTCTATAATAATCTTATAATAATTCTATATTAAGCTATAATAACTCTATAATACTTCTATAACAATTCTATAGTGATTCTATAATAATTCTATATTCTTTCTATATTAATTCTATATTAATTTTATAATCATTTTCTAATAATTCTATAGTAATTCTATAATAATTCTATAATAATTCTATAGTAATTCTATACAATTCTATAACAAGTCTATAGTAATTCTATAGTAATTCTATAATAATCTTATAATAATTCTATGTTAATCTATAATAACTCTATAATAATTCTATATTAATTCTATAACAATTCTATAATAATTTTATATTCTTTCTATATTAATTCTATAGTAATTCTATAATAATTTTATAATAATTCTATAGTAATTCTATACAATTCTATAACAAGTCTATAGTAATTCTGCAACAATTCTATAGTAATTCTATAATAATTCTCTATTCTTTCTACATTAATTCTGTAAAAATTCCATCATCCTGTTTCCACAAGCACTGGTCCCTCCCTGACCTTCCCCTGCCCAGGGCAGAGCAGAGCAGCTCCAGCCTTTGGTCACTCCAGCTCCAGCTTGGGGGCATCTCTGTAACCCCAGGAGCAGCTTTGGCCAGGAAGGCTTTGGTAGCAATTAAGAAGTGATGAGATTTAAATGATTAAACAGCCTCACACACCAGGGACACGCTTGGACCATGCCAGCAGTTTGCTGGGGAAGGGCGATGGGAGGAGCAGCCCCCGGGCACCCCCAGCCTGTGCCAAGGCCCACATTCCATCTGGGAATTCCAACCCCAGGAGCCCCCAGAGGGAGCTGGGGCTGCCCCACGGGCAGGGCTGGCACTGGGGCAGGGGGGGCAGAGCACCCAGGGGAGGGGTCGGGCTCCATCTCCTGCCCAGCTGGGCCCCACTGGGTAATCTGGGCCCTGCAGGAGGGGAACGGGAGCCCAGCATGGAGTGACCCTGGCACAGGGGACACTGGCACAGGGGACACTGGCACAAAGGGGCAATGGCACAGGGGACAATGGCACAGGGGACAATGGCACAGGGGGATAATGGCATGAAAGGACAATGGCACAGAGGGACAATGGCATGAAAGGACAATGGCATGAAAGGACAATGGCACAGGGGGACACTGGCACAGGGGGACACTGGCATAGAATGATCATGGCACAGAGGGACAATGGCACAGGGGGATAATGGCATGAAAGGACAATGGCACAGAGGGACAATGGCACAGAGGGACAATGGCATTAAGGGACACTGGCACAGGGGACACTGGCACAGGGGACACTGGCATGAAAGGACAATGGCATAGAATGATCATGGCACAGGGGACAATGGCACAGAGGGATAATGGCATTAACGGACAATGGCATGAAAGGACAATGGCACAGAGGGGCAATGGCACAGGGGGAAAATGGCACAGGGGGACCCTGGCACAGGGGACAATGGCACAGAAAGATCATGGCACAAAGGGACAATGGCACAGAAGGATCATGGCACAAAGAGACAATAGCACAGAGGGATGATGGCACAAAGGGACCCTGGCACAGAAGGACCACGGAACAGAGGGACAATGGCACAGGAGGACAATGGCACAGGGGGAAAATGGCACAGAAAGATCATGGCACAGAGGAACAATAGCACAAAGGGACGATGGCACAGAGGAACAATAGCACAAAGGGACAATGGCACAGAGGGCCCCTGGCACAAATGGACCCTGGCACAAAGGGACGATGGCACAAAGGGACAATGGCACAGGGGGACAATGGCACAGAGGGCCCTTGGCACAAAGGGCCCCTGGCACAGAGGGACAATGGCACAAAGGGACAATGGGACAGAGGGCCCCTGGGCCAGCAGAGGAGCCCACAGTGAAGCAGGGAAGGTGGCCCTGCCGTGCTGGGACACGGCGCTGGCTCCAGCGGGTGCCCAGCTCGGTGCTCCCGCCCGTCCCTGCAGGTGACACCCATGGAAGTTTCACTGCTCCTCCCCAGGCCTGACCTGTCCCAGCCCGCCACACTGCACAGCCACAACCTCGGGAAGCACTCAGCTGTGCTGAGGAGTGAACTTCACCAACACCCCCGTGTCTCTGAGTGATAGCACAGGGTTAAAATGATTTTCTGTAGAGCTGCCGGCCGGTAACTAAGGGGTGGTGGTTAGGAAAGGTAAGGGTTGGGAAGGGAAAGGCCCGGGCTTGCTGGTTAACCAGGCCTTGAGAACAGAACGTCAGCTTTGCTGTAGTTGCTGTAGCTAAGGGCTTTGATTTAACTAAATCAAGTCTGACTTTGTTTGGGGGAATTGAATATGATCACTGTTTGGCTTAATTACAAGAAATTTTGCTTAGGAACAATCCAGGGTAACCAATCAATATGTAGCTGTGTGGCAGAGGGGTGTAAAACGTGTGTGTTGTTAGTTACTGTCGGAGTCAGATTTGGGTTTGTCTGTACCCCGGTGTTGCATTCCCCTAGGGGATGGTCTCCCTCACAAACCTCTTCCCCAGAGACTGTAACCTTACCTGGTTTTACCTGCCCCTTGACTCTGACCTATGGCCTTTGGCCAGGTAATCTGACCCCGACCCCGAAAGAGATAAAAACCCCTGTTTCCCCATGATCTCCCTCTTGGCCCTGGGATTCCCTTCATGAAATAAAGCCTTGGAACACCTCCTGAGGGTAAGAGCCTCTTTCGAAATGTCCTTTCCCTATCTTGAAGATCTCCTTTCCCCGAAGTTTCCCAAATCTCAGCTAGCCGCTTGTGGGGGAGGCAAGAGGGGAGGAGAAACCTTCACCTCGACTCCCGGAGCTCCTCAATAAAAGCACCTGCACAGAATCATTTTGTGATTTTGTGTTTCCAACGCTGACAGGAGCAGCCCCGGCTGGGCCAGGAGCACATCATGGACGTGTCCTACAGGGAATTAAATCCATGATCCCGGGTGTTTAATAACAGGAAATCCACGTCCCGCCGCCGCCGCGTTTGTCACACGCGAGGCAAAAACAAACCAGGGGGTGGAATGTTTTATTAAGATGACTTGGCCGTGGTGAGGAATGATTAAGTCACTCCCAGAGCAAAGTAAGAGCGCGGGACCTCATTCATTGTAACGCTAATATTAATCACACAAATAATATAAGTGTCTTACAGTAATCCACATTCCCCTAAAATATACATTATACATCCTGGGGGCAAGCAGCAGCACGAGGAACTCGGAATAAATCCCTCAAGCTGCAGTGGCCAGCAGAAAGCCATTTGTGTTCTGACAGATTAATGTATATTTTGGTATGCGTAACAAATGAAAATATTTACGGCGCTATCACAGAGAGCTCAAGAAAAATTAAGTCGTGCTAATCAATACATTTCAAGCACGAATTCGAATTCTTTCCAAACCCTGCAATGTCCTCCAAAAACCAGCACCAAATGAATAGGGGTGGTTCTATCAGTTTGGCCCCGGGTGCTCGTTATTGTTGTGTTTAATCCCAATGTTTTTGCCTAAATTAAATACTCTGACCGTGGGCAAGCACTGACCAAAGGCCAAAAGTGGGGAAATCAGCTGAGGTTCGGAAGTGAACAGTTTGGAACTGACCCACCTGGAGGTCAGCAGGCAATTAATCAGCAATAGCCGCCACAATTATGATTTAAACAAAAAAGGGAATTACAGTTTAAAAAATGGAGAAAAGGTGTCGCCCGGGTTTTTTTCAGCTTTCTGATGTTTCTCTTTTGAGATAAAGTTTCTCATTCACTTTTCATGTAAACAATGATTGTTCTAAATTCCTTTCTGCGAGAGGAGAAAATTAATAAACTGTTGGGTTGCCCAGTGTGATTGGAGAGGAAGATTTTCCTCCTCCAATCCATGGTCACTGCTGGAATTCTATAAATATCAAAGCCTGTAAATAAACTGCCCCCTTTTTTTTGCCTTGGACATCTCAAGATCGTGAGTGTCTTTTCTTTTGTGTCCTATTGAGACAAAAAGGAGCTCGGGGGGAGCTTGTGGCTCTGGGCAATCCCTGAGAGGAGGGGACAGCAGGGTCTGGGAGCAGGGAACAGGGAACAGGGAGCAGGGAACAGGAGGAGAGGGAAGGGCCCTGGGCAGCAGCAGAGGAGCTCCAGCTCCATCCCTGGAGCTCTCTGGCCCTCCCAGGCAGCCCCCGAGCTGTGCTTTGGGCAGGGCAGGTCCCTGGGGGAGCCCTGCCACACTCCCCTCTTGTATCTCAGGGAGGAGAGAACATTATCACCTCCAACACCACTAAAAATTGACTTTCCTTCTCCTTAACCTATTCATCCCCATCTCCTCCTCCCATTATTCCCAGGCAATTTTGTCAGATGACTATTATGCAAATGCTACAATAAAAATCTTATTTTCTGCTCCCTTTTCAGAGCCCTGCTCTGTTTACCTCCATTCTCTCTCTCTGATGGAGTTCTCCGACAAAAAGGAGAGAATAAATGTGTCCATTATTGACCCAAGTCTGAGGGAACTCAGCGGGAGGTCAACAACTGCAAAACAATTTACAGATCCCTTCCCAGCCCCGAGCAGGGCTGGCAGGGCTCCCCAGGCTCCAGAATTCCAGGCTCACTTCTCCTCCTGAACAAGTTCTGCCATTCCCACTGGGATGGGACTCCCAGGCTGGGTTTTCTCTCTGCCCTCTGCCACCCCAGCTCTCCTAAGCCTGGCCCAAATTTTAAACCTGTGCCAAAGCCGGGCTTTGTCCTTTCAATCCACAGCTCCTGCCCAGAGCAGCTCCCAGCTGAGGAATGTTGCCCCCCTACCCCTGCAGGGCAGCAGGAATCAGTTTTGGGGGCAGTTTTGAGGCTCTCGTGGCTGATGTCCCGTGTGCAGCCCTGCCCAGGGGTGGCTGCTGCTCTGCAGTGCCTTCCCCTGCTGCTGTGCCCTGGGAAAGGCAGAAACACCCCAGGAACAGCCACACTCCCAGCCAGTCCTACCTGTACTCCAGCCAAACGATAATTACAGCTAATTGCTATAGCTTAGGATGCATTCATTAACGCAAATGAAGGCATTAGCTGGTTTAAAACTGGAATTTGTTTAAACCTATGGCCAGCCTAAGGAGTGTTGTACCAGAGCTGCTGGTGCTGAGGTGACAGCAGGGACCCAGGGCTGGCTCCTGTGCAGGGGGAGCAGTGCAGGCCCTGCAGACAGAGGGCTGAGCTCTGCTCTCCCTGCTGCTCCTCTGCCCTGCACTGGCCTCTCCTCACCACCCGAGCCTGGCAGGGCTGGGGCTCTGCCCAAAGCCAGCCAGGAGGAACGGTGTGAGGAGCACGAGGCACACAAAGGATCAGCAGAAACACGAGAACAAAGGCTGGGAAGAGTTTTTTGCCCCATGGACCCGGCATGACTGCGTTCCCCCAAATAAAGGGGAGTTTTTTACATTGTCCAAGCTCGGAGCCCCCTGTCTCAGAAAGATCAGACACAGCAGCAGGAGCCAGCCTGGGCAGCACTGCTGAAATCTGGCAGGGTGTTTGGAATCTCCACAGCTCATGAGAGATCTCCCACTCGAGCTGGAGTTCTCCCTTCGTGTTCCCAGGGGCAGGAAATCCCAAAGCCAGCACCCTCAGCAGCATCAGGAATGCACAGAGGCTGGGCTTGGTGATCCTGGAGGCCCTTCCCAGCCTGAATGACCGAAATTCTGTTCCAGGGACATCCCAAGGTGAGCAGTCGATGACAGCAGCTTCACCATTACTCCCTTCTCCTCAGCAAAGCTCGGGAATTCCCATTCCCCAAGGCCTGGGTCTTTCTTTCTTTCTTTCTTTCTTTCTTTCTTTCTTTCTTTCTTTCTTTCTTTCTTTCTTTCTTTCTTTCTTTCTTTCTTTCTTTCTTTCTTTCTTTCTTTCTTTCTTTCTTTCTTTCTTTCTTTCTTTCTTTCTTTCTTTCTTTCTTTCTTTCTTTCTTTCTTTCTTTCTTTCTTTCTTTCTTTCTTTCTTTCTTCCTTCCTTCCTTCCTTCCTTCCTTCCTTCCTTCCTTCCTTCCTTCCTTCCTTCCTTCCTTCCTTCCTTCCTTCCTTCCTTCCTTCCTTCCTTCCTTCCTTCCTTCCTTCCTTCCTTCCTTCCTTCCTTCCTTCCTTCCTTCCTTCCTTCCTTCCTTCCTTCCTTCCTTCCTTCCTTCCTTCCTTCCTTCCTTCCTTCCTTCCTTCCTTCCTTCCTTCTTTTTTCTCATTCAGGGTCACTCAGCTCTGCACAGAGCAGGGACACAAAACAAATCCTGTTCCTGCTGCACCCCAAGCACAGCTGGGACAAGTGTTCAGCCCCAAAGCACAAACAGCGGGGGCTGGAGGGAGAAAACAAGAAGGGTGGGACTGCATCACCTGGGGCTGGGACTGGGCAATGAAACCCCAATGTGCAAATGGGCCAGAACTGAGCAAAGGGTGAGACCTCGGGACCGGGGGTCCATCTTGTGTCCATTCTGTGACCATTTTGGGTCCATTTTGTGTCCATTTTGTGACCATTCTGTGCCCATTCTGTGACCATTTTGGGTCCACCTTGGGTGCAGCCCTGCCCAGGCCCTGTCCTGCCCAAGGTGCACCCTAAATCCCTTTCAATCAATCTCTGCTTTATTCTCCAGCTCTGCCCAGTCTCTGCTCCAGCTCAGCCTTCCCAAGGCATGTTTTTGGTGACCACCAAGGGGCAATGAGGCCTTTAAACCCCCCTGGAGCAGAGGAGCACCCAGCCCCAAGGCAGGGCCCAGGGGCAGAGCCTGTGGCGGGCAGACCCACGGGGATTTCAGTCAGGAGCTGCTTTAGGGACCCAAAATTGCATTTTCCCTGTCCCGAGGAGATGCTTTAGGGACACAAAATCGCATTTTCCCCGTCCACGCCTTCCCGGCGCTGGCAGAGCAGCCCATTATTAAGCTATTAATCACCTCTCTCAATTAATTGTTCCAAAATGACCCAGGCTTTAGCGGTTGTGTTGCAATTGAAAAGCTCACTTATTTTTGGAAAGGTAAAGTTACAGGCAGTGGTAATTTGAGGGCGCCGAGCCATTAAGCCACTGTTTGGAATCTCAATTACTCCGCGGAAGGATAATTACAAATAAAACAAACTTGTGATCCCACATCAGTGAGAACACTTCTGCCCCGCTTTATGGAATATACAAGCGCTTTTTCATCCACCGGATTTAATTTCCACATGAAAAATTGACCTTAACAGTATGAAGTATGGCTACAAGTAAAAACTGTGTTTTCATTGAGGAGAATAAATGCATTTCCTGAACGCTGGCTGTTACAGCTAATTGATTTATTGGCTCTCCATATAGTGCACTATTGTCTTTGCACTCATGGGACAGGGAAGCTCTTGAGAACAGAACTAAATTCTGCCACAGCAACCTGACAGCTGGAGAGGGTCGGCTTCTATTTTTTTTAATATAGTGTGCAAGCGTCTCGGAGCTGGAGGGAATCTGCCCCGGATTGGCACAAATTACCCAGGCCCGTGGCTTCCTGGATGATTTTTTTTTTTAATCCCATAATATTACCGGGGAGCTGACAGCACTGGGAGCAGGTGATTTTGTTTTAATCAAATTCTTTTTACTGCGAAACGTTTGCGTTCAAGCAAATGCAAAATAACTGCTGAAAGAAAAGAGATGGGAAATTCCCCCCTTTTTTTTTTTCTTTAATTTTCCTTTAAGGCCAGCAGTCAAAAATTCAGTGGGAAATAAAGGCCCCCGCAAAAGTATTTCTCCCTGATAACGAAAACAATTTTAAAATTCATGAAATAGCCAAATATTTGTTATTAGCCCTCGCTTTTAGGTTTTATGCAAATGAGTGCCCATAAGATGAAAGCCAGTGCTTGGTAGCAGGTGGGAGCAAACTCACATAATCATACCAATAAAAAAGCCCCGAGGAAAAACAAACCAAAATGAAAAATCAATACAGGATGTTGTTCTCCAGATATACTATTAAAATATAGTATTCCACAGCTGCGCTGGTGTCCGAAATAACGGATGAGCCTCTCGCTGGGAGGAAAGCTCAGATTCTCCCCTCTCCCAGGGATAAAAATCCCACTGGGGCTGAAGGAATCCATGGGGGGAAGCACAGCCTGGGGATGCTGATGGGCTGAAAGGTTCCCAAACGGGCAGGCACCAAAGCTGGGAGCTCCCAGTAAAAGCTCCCCCGTGCCACTGGGTTTTACAGCAGCACTGAAAAACACCCCAAAGTTTCCTGAGATCTCCCATCTGCTGCAAATTGAAAGCCCAGAGCACAGATCTGGCAAGAAATGGGATTATATTCCATATTTCTGCAAGGATCCTCCTGTTGCAGTAACCAGCTACTTGGCTAGAAATTGTATTTTTTCCCTTCTTTATTTTTGTCTTAGTTTGGTTCTTATTGCTGACTGCAAGCACAAATGATACTGAGCATAAATTCCACAGATTAAGCAGGAAAATCCTTCAGGAGATGGAGAAGCAGCCCTTTCCCAGGTGAGCAGAGGTTTCTCCCTAAGCCAGGTGAGAAGCCAACTCCTCAGGTACTGGAGGGGAGGATGAAAGCCGTCACCAGCTCTTTATTAAGAGAAAAAAAAAATAAATGTGAACATATTTATCACCTTTCCCTGTGAGCAAATCACTGCAAAACCCCAAAATGTCTCCATTTCCTCATTTTCTTAGCTTGTCCTGGGTGCAATCCTCTGCTCTCCTGCTGCTGGCTCCAAAGTGGCTTCCTGCACCTGCAGGGGCAGAGCCACCACCCCCAAGGAGGAGAGAGGGAGGGGGCTCAGGGGACAAAGCCAGCCTGAGGAAATCACATTTTATAGGCAAGAAGAGAGTTCAGCAAAAAGGGACAGGAAATGGGAACTGTAACACCACAGCAAACAGAGGGGCTGGTTCAGGGATCAAACTGGGCGGGTAAAAATGGGAGGGGAGAAGGGAGAAGGCAGATTTTCAGCTGAAAGGACCTTTAACAGAATGTTCTTTTAGTAACTTTGCCCTGGCACAGCCAGAGCATCATGAGAACCATTTACAAACCCCACATTGCAGCTCCCAGAGCTCTCCGTGCACAATTCCGTGCTTAACACAGAAACCAGGGTGACCCAAATCTGCTTGGTGAGGTCTCGAGGACCAGCCCCTCCTGCATTTTCCTGTGCTGAGCTATTCCATTTCTGCCCATTCCTGGGGCTCTCCTCTGCCCACACCCGGAGTGTCCAGCTGCCACCTCCCCGTGGGGTCACCTGGAAGTGACTTGGGATAATTAATGCATTATTAATTAATGCATTCATGCATGGTCCCGTAACCAGAGCCAGACTTTGCACTCATGTGATGGGACCACTGAATCCCAGACTGGTTTGGGTGGGAAGGGACCTTAAAGCTCATCCCACCCCATCCCATTGATCCCATTGATCCCATTGATCCCATTGATCCCATTCATCCCATTCATCCCATCCCATCCCATTGATTCCATCGATCCCATTGATCCCATCCCATCCCATCCCACCCCATCCCATCCCATGGATCCCATCCCATCCCATGGATCCCATCCCATCCCATGGATCCCATGGATCCCATCCCATCCCATCCCATGGATCCCATCCCATGGATCCCATCCCATCCCATGCATCCCATCCCATCCCATGCATCCCATCCCATCCCATCCCATCCCATCCCATCCCATCCCATCCCATCCCATCCCATCCCATCCCATCCCATCCCATCCCATCCCATCCTATTCCATCGATCCCACTGATCCCATCCCATCCCATCAATTCCATCCCATTGATCCCATTGATCCCACTGATCCCATTGATCCCATTGATCCCATTGATCCCACTGATCCCATCCCATCCCATCCCAGGGACCCCTCCCACTGTCCCAGGCTGCTCCCAGCCCCAATGTCCAGCCTGGCCTTGGGCACTGCCAGGATCCAGGCTCCCCGTGGCTCTTTGTGTTTGGGATTTGGAGGCAGTGAGGGGACGTTCCCAAGCCAGGCCTGGCCAGGCTGGGCTCACCTGGGCAGTGCTGGTGGCTCTGGGGACACGTCCCCATCCCCTGGGGCCCGGTGCCGCAGTGACAAATTGGTGCGGGGAGAGGCAGCAAATTAGGGAATGAATAATTCAACTTGGAGAGAAAGGTGAGCAGCTCGGGAGGGAAGGCAGGGAAAAGGCTGAGTTACAGGAGCCTGGGGGCCACCACCCCGCAGGAGTTCCAAAGGAAAGGTGCTGAGCAGGGCTGGGAGCAGCCAGCACCTGCCCAGGCCAGGCAAACTTCCAAGGAAACAGGGAAATGCCCCAAACAGGGGAGCTGTTCCAGCCTCCTGCCCGATTTCCTGAGAGCTCCTGGGCACCCACAGCCCCCATTTCCATACCCAGCCCCATTCCTGCTGCACAGGGTCCCTCCCCTGCTGCCTCCTCCAGCACCTGGGGACAGCAGTGCCACCAACCCAGCTGGGACAGTGGTGCCAGCCCTGGCTGCAGCACACAGCACACAGCACAGAGGGTTTCCTCCACAAACCACCTCTTCTTTTAACTCCTAATTCTTTAAACCATCAGCATTTAATCAAACCCCAGCTCTAAAACCCTGACTCTTATCACAGCCAGTACTTATAATCCTTTTTTCCAGACTAGATGTTCCCAAATCGTGTTACATCTTTCATCCTCCTTGTGATTAATTTCAAGGTCTTTACTGAGTCAAATGAGATATTTTTTTAAATCTCTCTGTTTTAGTTTTTCCAGCTTTTTAGTCAATGCTGGCAGTTCAGAGCAGCCATCAAAATTACACGAGCGTTTTGTGCTCAGCCACTTCAGTGACTCCCAGGTTTAGGAGAATCCCATAAAGGCAACCATCTTATTATTTTAATGCATGCAATAATTTAAGTGATAACAACTGCAAAAGTCAGGCTGTTTTGTTTTATGGATTATCAACAGCCTTATGACCTTGAAAATAGTCGAGTTGACTCACTAATTTTAACAATTTAGCAAAATAGCACATGCAGCATAATGTTATCAGCTTTGATGTGGTGAAAGTGCAGGGATCTCCAGACAGATGAAATCTCCTGCCCAGCCCCACTCTGCAGCACTGGGAGCTTCAGGCTGGGGAGCAAGGAAAAGGGGAATTATTTGAGGGGAAAAAGGGAAGGGGAATTATTTCAGGGGAAAAGGGAATGGGAATTCTTTGAGGGGAAAAAGGGAAGGGGAAATATTTGAGGGGAAAAGGGAAGGGGAATTATCTGAGGGGAAAAGGGAAGGGGAATTATCTGAGGGGAAAAAGGGAAGGGGAATTATTTAGGGAGAAAGGGAATGGGAATTATTTGAGGGGGAAAGGAATGGGAATTATTTGAGGGGTAAAAGAGAAGGGGAATTATTTGAGGGGGAAAAGGGAAGGGGAATTATCTGAGGGGAAAAAGGGAAGGGGAATTATTTAGGGAGAAAAGGAATGGGAATTATTTGAGGGGTAAAAGAGAAGGGGAATTATTTGAGGGGAAAAAGGGAAGGGGAATTATTTGAGGGGAAAAGGGAATGGAAATTATTTGAGAGGAAAAGGGAAGGGGAATTATTTGAGGGGTAAAAGAGAAAGGGAATTATTTGAGGAGAAGAGGGGAAGGGGATTTATTTGAAGGGGAAAAGGGAATGGGAATTATTTGAGGGGAAAAGGAAGAGGAATTATTTGAAGGGAAAAGGGAATGGGAATTATTTGAAGGGAAAAGGGAAGGGGAATTATTTGAAGGGAAAAGGGAAGGGGAATTATTTGAAGGGGAAAAGGAAGGGGAATTATTTGCAGGGAAAGAGAAAGGGAACTCTTTGAGCTGCAAGCACACCGCGTTAAAAACTTTCCAGCGCCTGTTTTGTTTTGCTGCAATGCAGAGTGAAGTTCTCCAGCACACAAATGACAGGAGCAGCCCCGACCCCCATTGAATTCCTGCCTGGAAAAGGTGGAAGCAGCGCAAAGGTAAAGAGGAGGCAGAGCCAACCTCTGGTGACCAAAGGTGCACTCGAGCTGTTATTTCGCATTCCATACTCTTCAAAGAGCAATATAAACAGAATTATTTATGCCCGGCAAAATGTTGCTTAATTACTTATGCACCACTGTTTGCTTGTATTTTAAGCTCTCTCTACCACCCACAGGCAGACGTTAAACAGCTGCTAAAAGCGAGCTTTAGTCTTGCCTGTTTGAAATTAGCATACTTGAGCTTTGAAAAAACTTTGTTGCCAATTTACATATGCATAGAGACTGATATTTAGACTCACCATATGATATGTCCCTCAAGAGCTTTTCTTATTGCCTCCATCCTCAGGTCTCAACCTAGAGACTGTAAATCTAGCAGGTGATTAATTCTATACCCTTGAGAAACTAGCAATTAGCACTTGCAACCAGTAAAAAATTGTCATTTCAAACCCCTGTTTACTATGCCCATGTATTTTCTATGAACTCACAGTTAACTCCAAACAGAAAGAGATGGCAATAGATTTGCAGTCGCTCCTGTCTCTTTATATAAAAATATATTAGAGCTTCCAGCTAATCAACCTATTAAACACACCAGGAAAAAAAAAAAAAAAGATTAAATAATTGGCATTCCTTCTTTTCTCTATAAACATATAGAAAATGGGAAGCTGCAGCAAGCATGAAGACATTCTACATGATGTTTTATGTTCCCAGACCTTAATCAGCTCATTTCAACATGATGACTTTGTAGGGTTTACCTGTTTTTGTGTCAATTCTTATCTCTGGTAGCCGAAATTACCGCACTTCCAGATGTTCTTATGCATTATTGAGGTCTGCTGCAGTAGATGCTGCAAAAGGTAAGATAAGGTTTTATTTCTTTGTAGTAGTCACAACACCCAGATCAAAGGCAGGAAAGTGCAGTGCTTAGTATTGAAAACTCTGATGAACTTCACATTTATTTTCAAGTCGGAAATCTGTCATAAACCTGCTCATCAATCTTCAGTCACTGTTTCAAGTGTAATCCACTGGAGCAGGGCACGGGAGTTTAAAGACTCGGGGCTGCTGCTCCTAAAAAACCTCGGGTTCAGGGCTGTGCTGAGCAGGGGGTGCCTGGCAGGGGAACCCCAAATCTGCCTCTGGGTGCGTATGGGAGAGGGGGGACGAGGGCTGGCACTGCCCTGGGGCAGGTCTGAGAAAATCCAACATTAAAAACCTGCCTGCTCTGAGCAGGAATTGCTTATCCTGCACCTGGAGGGACAGGAAAATGGGGGCCTTGTGCTGAGCGCTGCCACAGAACCAGCTGGAGGGAGTTAGAATGAGGAGATTTGCACCTCGATGGAAATCTGCTCATAAGGGGTGTAAATCCAGGCACAGATGTAAATCTGCTACGGCCAGATTTAATTCTACCAGATCAGATTTCCTGCTTTTACCAAAATGAGTAGATTTCCTACATTTACCAGAATCAAATTTCCTAGATCTACCAGAATCAGATTTGCTAGATTTTACCAGAATTAGATTTCCTAGATTTACCAAAATCAGATTTCCTAGATTTACCAGAACCAGATTTCCTGGATTTACCAGAACCAGTAGATTTCCTACATTTACCAGAATGAGTAGATTTCCTAGATATTACCAGAATCAGATTTTCTGGATTTACCAGAATCAGATTTTCTGGATTTACCAGAACCAGATTTCCTGGATTTGCCAGAATCAGTAGATTTTGTTGATTTACCAGAATCAGTAGATTTCCTGGATTTACCAGAATGAGCAGATTTCCTAGATTTATCAGAATTAGATTTCCTAGATTTACCAGAACCAGATTTCCCGGATTTACCAGAACCAGTAGATTTCCTACATTTACCAGAATGAGTAGATTTCCTAGATATTACCAGAATCAGATTTTCTGGATTTACCAGAATCAGATTTCCTGGATTTGCCAGAATCAGTAGATTTTCTGGATTTACCAGAATCAGTGGATTTTCTGGATTTACCAGAATCAGTAGATTTCCTAGATTTACCAGAATGAGTAGATTTCCTAGATTTACCAGAATTAGATTTCCTAGATTTTACCAGAATCAGTAGATTTCCTGGATTTACCAGAATCAGATTTCCTGGATTTACCAGAATGAGTAGATTTCCTAGATTTTAACAGAATCAGATTTCCTACATTTACCAGAATGAGTAGATTTCCTGGATTTATCAGAATCAGTAGATTTTGTGGATTTACCAGAATCAGATTTCCTAGATTTTACCAGAATTAGATTTCCTAGATTTACCACAATTAGATTTCCTAGATTTTACCAGAACCAGTAGATTTCCTGGATTTACCAGAATCAGTAGATTTCCTGGATTTACCAGAATCAGATTTCCTGGATTTGCCAGAATCAGTAGATTTTGTTGATTTACCAGAATCAGATTTCCTGGATTTACCAGAATCAGTAGATTTCCTAGATTTACCAGAATCAGATTTCCTGGATTTACCAGAATCAATAGATTTACACCTGGATCCCACCCTTTGTGCAGGGCGAAAGCTCTGCTGCCCCACACCAATCCTGGGGGGAATTCTGACCATTTTGGAAGCCTCTCGAGGCGCTCTGGGTGGAAAATGCCAGAAGCAATATTTTTCCAAGCATCCCTGTAAACCAGCGAGGGATCCAGGGTAAATATAAAAGCAGTCAGCGATGCAAGGATATTTTTTCCCTGCGTTGCACAGTCATTAAGGGGTCTGCTGCAAAAGCCTGCTTGACTTTCTTCCCACTAATTACATCATCAGATCATCACACTGCTAAAATCAGGCGCAGAGTACTTGCACACAACTAAATCCCTGCTTCTAATTACTATTTTAGTCTCTTTTTCCTCGTGACACGTTGGTGATAGATCATTATTTTTTCAGCAATTTGTTCGCATTTATATGCAATATAATTGGATCTGATTAATTATTATGATTAATGACTGCAGAATTTCCTTGCAAAGCTATTAATACTGGGAGTATCAAATGAAAGACATGGACAAATTAAAGGCAACGGAGTCCTGTTGCTTGCACTCACAATGCCTGGGCTCAAGTAACCCTTTGCTGCTCCAGCCCTGCAATAAATACCAGGGTTTAGCTGGAATTTCCCCACGGATCTCTGCGTCCCCCAGTGCCAGAAGTACAGAACTAAAGGGGGAGAGATGCAGGTGGAACTCTGGGGTGGACTGCTGGAGTTTAAATTCCATCTATTTGGATATATTTTATATTTATATATATATATATATATATTTATTTATATATATTTATTTATTATATTTATATTTTATATATAAACGAACTGGGCAGTGTGAATGCAGCTCCATCCATTTAAAGCCCAGGAACTGGCAGGAAGGAAAAAGCCTGGGCAGTATTTCTGTGTACACCAAGTGGATTTCTCCCTTTTTCAGGTGGCGGTGCAACAAAACACCACAATCAAAGCAGTTAATTTCCATGAAATGTCATATCGGCCCATTTCTGAGGGATGTATTTACGTAGCCTGTGCTGTATTTGAAATTACAGCCCGGCTCAGGGACGGGATATTACATGTAAAAAAGCAAACAATGAGGGAGTAGCTTAGGGGATCGACTTTCCTGCTGCCTCGGGGACCTGCCTTTAAATCTGGCTTTGAGCAAACTGAAGAAAAATCATTTCCCTCTAATGGCAGCAGCACAGAATAAAGAAAAAAAAAGAAAAAAAAATAAAAATCAGATAGCAGGAGTTCCACCCAGGTGGCCAAAGGCTCGGGGAGGGAAGGGGGTGGGAGCAGATGAGCGGGGCTGATTCTGCCTGGATTAGGGAAAGGCTCAGAACCAGGGGGCTTTGAATGTGATTTTAATCTGAAATCAAGTGCCAGCAGCGCTCAGCAAAGCCCAGCCTGAGTGAGAGCACGGAGATTTCCAGGGCAGAGCTACGGAGGAATTCTGGAAGGGTTTCTGTGAGCCCAGCACCAGGGATGGGGGGAACACCAGCCTGGAGCAGGAGTGGAGAACCTGTGGGGAGGGGGAAAGAGCTCTTCACCTGCTGGGGAAGCAGAGCAGCTCTGCCCACGGCTCAGCACGGGGAATTTCCCTCCAACTGAAATAGGAGAAAAAGATGGGGCCTGTTGTGAAATGAGAAACTGTGGGCCACAGAATATTGTGAAGTAAAAATGTGTTTGGTATAAAGGAGATTAAAGGCAGGACTCCTTAAAAAAAATTAAAATAAAGAGGTAAATAAAACAAAATCAAAATCTCAAACTGAAGAAATCCAGCCCAAATACAGAGAATGTTTCTGTCCAGATGCACAGAAGCACCCAATTTTCCAAGAGAAAATCAGCCAAATTCTCAACTTCAACCCATCGAAAAATTCCAAACCATTTCTGTCTAAACCAAAAGTCACATTGTCCTACAAGCCACACTTTCCCTGGGAGGTATTTCGTAGTTTCCTCCTGATCTCTGAATTCTGCAGCTGACACTGGGTGGGCTCCTTGTGCTGGATTTTTAGGGACATCCCATAAACCCACCACTGGAACTGTTCTGTCCTGGGTCTGTGACAATTCCCAGCAAACAGGAGCAGGAATCCCAAACATTCCCCACATGGAAAATCCTGCTCAGGACATTCCCATGCAGCAGGGGGAAGGAGAAGTGAAAAGAAAAGAGGAACTGAATGTTTCACTGCACTGCTGGAGCCCCTCTGGAGCCAGGCTGGGAGAGCTGGGAATGTTCCCCTGGAGAAGGGAAGGCTCCAGGGAGAGCTGGGAATGTTCCCCTGGAGAAGGGAAGGCTCCAGGGAGAGCTAGGAATGTTCCCCTGGAGAAGGGAAGGCTCCAGGGAGAGCTGGGAATGTTCCCCTGGGGAAGGGAAGGCTCCAGGGAGAGCTGGGAATGTTCCCCTGGAGAAGGGAAGGCTCCAGGGAGAGCTCAGAGCCCCTGGCAGGGCCTGAAGGGGCTCCAGGAGAGCTGGAGAGGGGCTGGGGACAAGGGCTGGAGGGACAGGACACAGGGAATGGCTCCCAGTGCCAGAGGGCAGGGCTGGGTGGGAGATTGGGAATTGGGAATTCCTGGCTGGGCTGGAATTCCCAGAGCAGCTGTGGAGCCCTGGCAGTGCCCAAGGCCAGGCTGGAGCAGCCTGGGATGGTGGAGATGTCCCTGCCATGGCAGGGGTGGAACAAACAGCATTTAAGGTCCCTTCCAAGCCTGCCCTGACCTCTGATCTAATCCTGCCCTGCCCTTGTTCTCACCCAACCCTGCGTTTACCTCACAGCCAAATCCACCTCCTCACACCCACAGTCCATTTCCAAATGTTGGGGTTTTTACCCCCACCTTGTCCCCAGAAGCTGAGGGACAGTCCCCCACTCCTGCCCCACCAAAGGCACCTCTGCTTTGCAGAGTCCCTCCCCAGCTGGGCAGTGCCAGCCCCACGCCTGCAGAGCAGATTTGCTGGATTTGCTCTAATCTGAGATGAAAAACAACGGCCTGGGAGCCTCCAAAATGCCTCCATGCAAAATGAGGGCGAGATTATTTTGCTCTTCTCTTTTCATTTTTCTTGGGGGGGCTTTAATCATTTTTTTTTTTAATAAAGGCAGTGGAGATGAGCGAAATATCAGCTCAGGAGGCAGCGAGGAAACAACATTTAGAGCCCAGTAATGGAACAGGCAAATGTGAGCGTCACAAGCCTTTAGCATCTCCTGCTCTGCATTAGCCCAACAGGGCTCCATCAATCTCCCCGGGCTGTGCTCACCTGACTGCACCTCACACACCCCCAGCAGCACAGCTCAGGCACACAGAGCCTCAGAGGAGGCATTTGCACACAGATGGGCTGGGAAATGCAAGGCAGGTGTTGGATTTTTGGGTTTTTTTTTTTCTCCTCCTGAAACTTCCTGAAAGTTCTGTGCATTTTTTTTTTATTGTTGTTGCTGTCGTTTAATTTAAAACTTCCTGTTCAATTTGGTGTGAAATTCTAATGGCATAAATTTTAATTGTGGCCTTCCAGCACCTGAAGGCAACGACAAGAAAGGTGGAGAGGGAAAAATGACAGGGTCTGGAGGGATAGGAAAAGGAGAATGGCTTCACATTGGAACAGAGATGGGATTTTGGGAAGGAATTCCTCCCTGGCAGTGCCCCAGGCCAGGCTGGGCAGGGCTGGGAGCAGCCTGGGACAGTGGGAGTGTCCCTGCCCATGGCAGGGGTGGCACTGGATGGGATTGAAGGTCCCTTCCTGCCCAAGCTGTTCTGGGATTCTGGGATTTTATGGCTCTGAGTCCACACATAACAGATTTACCCCCGAGTGTGAGCCTGTGTACTTTTGAAAAATTCCAGTTTAATACAGAATTCGTTAATAATTTAATTAATAGAGTAAAATAAATTAATTATTACATTAAAAGAACCTCTCTGTGTAATTTTCTAAAGATGTAAAAGCACCTCTTTATATATTTTTTCTATGCATTTCTAAGCCAAATATGCCTGGAAGGATTGGTATAGACACACCAACCCATACCTCGAAACTCCCATTGGCCAAATGTTTAATTTGAGGAACAGAGATTTATACTTTTCCCTTGTTTGGAAGATAAGAGGTTGAGAGCATGGCAAGAAGGAAAATCTCACCACTTAACAGATGTGCTGAAAAACCCCTGAAGCAGACATCCAATATTTGCAGATCAGATCCCTGGCACAGGCAGAGTCCTTGGGCTGATGTGGTGGCAGAGCAGGCTCGGGGCTGGAGCTGGTGGCCCCTGAAGGCACAGCTGTGCTCTGGCTGCAGCTCCCCAACAGGCTCCAGTTATTCCCAGTTCAGGGATGGATGGAGAACCTGGAGTGTGGGAGGGAAAACACCCCAGCCAGGACTGGTGGGCACATCCCTGTTCCAGTGTGACCGTGTTCCCAGTGTGCCCACGTTCCCAGTGTGGGCAAAAAAGCCCTGCAGGGACACAAACACCCCCAGGGCCCTGCAGGGACACAAACACCCCCAGAGCCCTGCAGGGACACAAACAAACACCCCCAGGACCCTGCAGGGACACAAACACCCCCAGAGCCCCACATGGGGCTGGGCTGGCCCTGCAGGGACACAAACACCCCCAAAGCCCTGCAGGGACACAAACAAACACCCCCAGGGCCCTGCAGGGACACAGACACCCCCAGAGCCCCACATGGAGGCTGGGCTGGCCCTGCAGCAGGCGCAGGGTGCAGGGATGAGCTGCAGCAGAGCCCAGCAGTGCCGGGCAGGGAGCAGGGCAGGATCAGAGCTCAGGGGCACTCAGGATCCATCTGCAGCTCCTGGTGTGCACTGCCAGCACGGGGGCACTGCCTGCCCCGGGGATGCCACCCTGCAGGGCACAGGCACTGGTGTTTCTCAGCCCCTGATGTGCTGCAGGGCTCGGGCAGGCCGTGCTCTGTCTCTCACCGTGGTGCTGGGGCAGAGTGGAGCTGCTGTGAGACACTGCCCTGCCTTTGTGCTCTGCTCTGCCATGAGAGCCGAGCAGGAAATCAATACATTTTATCCCTGGAATGTACATAAGTCTTCTTAAGTCGTGATCCATTTTAAGCAACGTGCGGAGGGGCATTAGGCAATTAGAGCTGGCTGAGGAACTGAGCATATTTATACATTTCAGCGCCTGTCTTTTCATCTTGAGCTCGGATGAAGCAGGGAGACCTAAAAATCAAACACTGGATGAATTTAGATGATCGGGTATTTAATTTAAGATCTCCATCTTAGCATTAGAAACCCTTCCAGATGAAGTGTCTGTGTTTTAAAAATTGGCCGTAGCCAGTAGCTGCTAAGTCTGATGTGTAATCTCTGCTTGGCTCTGCACAGAAAGCACTTATTGAAATTCAAGTGCATGCTCAGGGCTCGTTAATGGCTATTTTTGCCTCATTAATACAACAAACATCGCTGATATGAAAGGTGCTGTTCTCTTACACTAACACCACTGCAAGAGGTCAGAAATAACTTCTCGTGCTCTGTGGTTCTTTACCCACCATGTCAGCCACAGGGAAGTGGAGAGCAAGCAGGAGTAGGAAGGTGGATTTATCAACAAATGTTGTATTAGTGAGAGCACCAATGGGCCAGCCTGGCCTCCTTTGGTGTCCACATTGCAAAACAAGAGGCTGAACATTTCAAGAAGGTCCTGAGAAGCCCCTCAGGAGTGACTAGAGTGGACAGAGCTGCAGAGGGAGAGACACGAGTTTAACCTGCTCAGTTTATTCAAAAAAAGGTGAAGAATTGCCTTGGTCATAATTGAAAACCCCAGACTGGTTTGGGTTGGAGGGACCTCAAAGGTCACCCAGTGCCACCCCTGCCATGGCAGGGACACTTCCACTGTCCCAGGCTGCTCCCAGCCCTGTCCAGCCTGGCCTGGGGCACTGCCAGGGCTCTCCTGCTTTCCATAAGGGAGCAGAGGCTTTGCTGGTAGAGCTCTGCTGCAGCCCATGAGAGGGGAGCACGAAATGAAATGAGGCAGATCTGGCTGAGCTTCACATTTCTGTTTGACTGGTTCTTTTTATCACGATCCCATCACAGCCCCGAGAGATCTCCATCAGCTGCACCACAGCCCAGAAATCCTGGCCGTGATACAAATAAATTCCCATCCGTGCAGGGCACCCCTCTGTGTTTCTTTAAAGCACCAAACAGAGAGTCACGAAGCCAGGAGTGCAATAACAACCCAAATTCCATATGAGAACACTTCTTTCCCTCTGAATTCCTCCCAAACCCACTTGGGTTTTCTCTGCATTGACGTTAACGTGTTCCTCTTTCAAAGGTGCCCCGTTTCCCCAGCAGCTGCAGCACAACACCCATCTGTGAAAGGCTCAGGAGCACAGGAATTCCACAGGTTTGGGATGGCAGCACCCCGGGCCCTCAGCAGGAGCCCCGGCTCCCGACCCCGGTGTGAGCTTCACAAAGACAAACAAATTGAAACAGCCTCCGAGGGTGGCTGGGGGAACTTCAAGGCATTGCTTTCAAATTTCCCTGTAAATAAAAATGCATGTGCAGGAGAGGAGCTGGGAGGCCCTGGGTGTGTCCCCTGAGCATGGTTCAGAGCCCCCAACATCCCGCTCTGCTTTTATAAATTAGAAATCTTGTCATCTGATCACAGAGACCAAGAAAATTGTGGCAAACTTTATCTGCTAAGTGAACCTTAATAACCTCAACTTTAACTTCAAGAAAATTACACTTGGAAA